>JAXQQM020084974.1:0-276814 GCA_034641835.2 Pinus albicaulis | reverse complement strand
GTCATCATCTTCATCAATGTGGGTTGCCATCAAGGACAACACTCTGCATCATATTTCCAACAATCTCCCCCTTTGGACTTGATGGCAACCACAATGGTGTTTGGTTACCACAACAGATAGGTACATTAAGAATACAATGACACCATGTCACTCTCTCCATTTTTGACACCATTCAAACACCATGTCACTCTCCCCCTTTGACATCAAGAGCAAAGGGCGGACCAAAACCAACATACTCTCCCCCTGAGTTCATGCTGAATTTTCAAGCATATTTTTCTATGAAGTACATGACTCTATGAACTTCCTATTACCAATGACTCATACTTACATTAAAGATCCATCCAGGTGGATTTACATATGAGACTCAACTACCCAACCAAGTGGGTTTACAAAAATTGATTCAGCTACCCAACCAAGTGGGTTTACAAATTCGACAAGTCCTTACAAGACTGAATATTACAATCTTACATCATGGGTCTTAACAAGACCTTTTCATCAAATTACAAATGTGACTTTTCATAACCAACACGAGAAAGTCCTCAAGAAGGAGAACATATTTCAGAATCATCATAATGCCAACAATGCATTATACTCAGCAACGCTAAAGCTCCCCCTGAATCTGTGCATCCAACCATCCTTTCCATATGACTAAGGCTCCCCCTTAGTTTGTGCATCCTGAACACTTTCACCAACAAATCATCAAGGCATATTTATCAAAACATGAGAAAAGAATTATGAGAACTGGAACACCACCAGATATACCGAACAGTATCAGAGATACCAAATAGCACTGCAGCTGTGTTGAAGAGAGCTGACTCCAAGCAGAAAATTGTCAGCAATCAGACATACGCGGTTTTCGATGCAGGAACTCGCATATATATGCGATTGTGTTTCATGAAACCCGCGTATCCACTGCCATATTCTAAATTTATGCAGATTTGTTCTTTTGACTGGTAGAGAACACTCCCAGCTTCTGTCTTAGATACTCGAACGCTTCCCTGGGCAGAGGTTTGGTAAAGATATCAGCAACTTGTTCTTTGGAGGGAGCATACTCCAACTTCATTGTTTGCTCAAGCACTTGTTCACGTAAGAAGTGATACTTGATGGGAATGTGCTTGGTCTTTGAATGCATAACAGGATTCTTTGAAATACTGATGGCACTTGTATTGTCACACTTAATGGGGACAGGAGGAGTACATTTGATTTGAAAATCTTGTAAGGTTTTAATCATCCAAAGGAGTTGAGTGCAACAAGATGCGGCAGCCACATATTCTGCTTCTGCTGTTGATAAGGCAATAGAATTTTGCTTCTTGCTGAACCAAGATACTAACCGGGGCCCCATGTAGAATGCACCACCACTAGTGCTTTTCCGATCATCAACACTTCCATCCCAATCTGCATCAGTGTAAGCATGAAGAGTAAGATCAACATTATTTGGATACCATAGACCAAAGTCTTGAGTTCCTTGAAGATATTTGAATATTATTTTAACAGCCTGAAGATGAGACTCTTTTGGATTAGCTTGGAATCATCCAACAATCCCAACAGCATGCATAATGTCTGGTCTAGTCCCAGTGAGATAAAGTAAACTCCCTATCATCGATCTGTATTTTGGTTGATTCACCGTGGGATAATCATCCTGAGAATTGAGATTGCATCCGGTTATCATCGGTGTACTTACAGGTTTGCGTTCTTCCATGCCATACTTCTTCAGAATTTGCTTAAGATATTTTTCTTGTGATAGGAATATACCATCTGCAGTTTGATGCACTTGCAAGCCAAGAAAGAATGTTAGTTCCCCAAGTAAAGACATTTCAAATTCTTGCTACATGACAGAAGAAAATTTTTGACTCAAAGATTCTTCGTTACTCCCAAAAATGATATCATCAACATATACAACCACAATCAATAGTTTATCATTTTCAATTTTTGTGTATAAGTTGCTATCAGCAGACCCCTTTGAAAATCCTTGTTGATGAAGATATTTGTCGAGACGATAATACCATGCCCTTGGAGCTTGTTTGAGACCATATAGAGCCTTTTTAAGTCTACAAACAAGATTTTCATCATTTCCCAAAATGAATCCTTCCGGTTGTTCTATATATACTTCTTCTTCTAGATCACCGTTAAGAAAAGTAGATTTAACATCCATTTGATAAACTTTGATTTGTTGATAACTTGAAAAGGCAAGAAACATTCTGATGGCTTCAAGTCTAGCTACGGGAGCAAAAGTTTCTTCAAAGTCTATACCTTCTTGTTGATTATACCCTTTGTAAACCAGTCTAGCTTTGTTTCTTACAACATCCCCATTCTCATTTAACTTGTTCTTGAAAATCCATTTAGTTCCAATGACATTTTTATCATGAGGTCTTGGTACCAAATCCCAAGTGTCATTTTTTTCAATTTGAACAAGTTCTTCATCCATGTCTTGCCTCCAACATTCATCTTTGCTAGCTTGATTGACATTGAGTGGTTCAATTGTGGATAGAAGTGCCATATGACTAGAAGATCCCACAAGAGTTCTCCTTGTTCGTACACCTGATTCCTTGTCTCCCAAGATTTGAGATTCAGGATGATTCTTTTGAACATATCTAGATGGAGCTTTTCCAGATAGATCAGTTTCAGGTTCGTCATTGGATTCACTGTCTATATCAAATGTAGAAGGCCATAAGTCATCATCATCTTCTTTTGTTGTTTGTTTTTCTTCTTTAGGAGCTACAGGAGACTCATCAATAACAACATCAATACATTCAACAATCTTTTGAAGCCTTTCATTATAACATTTGTATGCTTTGCTTGAAGATGAGTAACCAAGGAAAATTCCTTTATCTGATCTAGGTTCGAACTTGCCAAGCTTTTCATCATTATTTTTGATAAAGCATTTGCTTCCAAAAACTCTAAAATGCTTTACGGAGGGAGATTTACCATACCAGAGTTCATATGGATTTTTATCACTGTTTACCTGAACATGAGCTTTGTTGAGAATGTTTGCTGCTGTATGTGTTGCTTCTCCCCAGAAAGTGTGAGGTATTCCAGAATCATCAATCATAGCTCTAGCCATTTGTTGAATTGTTCTATTCATTCTTTCTGCTACGCCATTTTGTTGTGGAGTACCAGCTACAAAGAATTGTCTTTTTATGCCATGTTGTTCACAAAATTCAAGGAATTCATTTGATGTATATTCTCCTCCTCGATCAGATCTGAGACACTTGATTTTTAGATCCAATTCATTTTCAGCCAATTCTTTGAAGCTTAGAAAATTTTCAAATGCTTCATCTTTGTGTTTAATGAACCCAATCTAACACATTCTAGAGTAATCATCAATGAATAAGATATAGTATTCTTCCCCACGTGGTGTCTTCTTTCTCATAGGTCCACATATGTCAGTATGAATGAGTTCAAGAGGCTTACTTGATGATCCTTCTTTGGCATTAAACCGTACTCTAGTCTGCTTACCGAATTGACAAGATTTGCATATGATACTTTCTGGTGGATTAATATTGGGAAGATCACGAACAACTTGAAGTCTGCTTGCTTTGTTGATTTGAGAGAAGCTCAGATGCCCTAGCCTTCTATGCCATAGCCAATTTTCTGAAGATTTGCTCAGGTAACATTGATCTTTATAGCCCTTTAGTATATACAGGTTGCTTGGATTTCTTTTTCCTTTTATAATAATTTTACCTGTATCAAGATCACGAACCACACATTCTTTTGAACTAAAAACAACTTCTGTTCCTTGATCACACATTTGACTTACACTTAACAGGTTATACCTCAATCCATCCACATACATGACATCTTTAGCCTTCACCTTTTCTTTAAGAAACACTGGCCCTTTTCCTTTAATTATAGCAGGAGTATCATTTCCAAATGTAACTTTCTTTTCCTTTTCTAGAGCATTATATGAAAGAAGTTTTCTTTTGTCACCTGTCATGTGTCTTGAACACCCACTATCGATGTACCATTGATTTTCTTCACCTTCTGCAAATAATGCTATCCCACAATTTTCAACCGGCGGTTCTTTCTTTTTCCACACTTTAGAGCTTGAGGGAACATGTTCTTTTGGCTGGATCTTGTTCCTGCATTCAGATTCTTCATGGCCAAAGTTATTGCAATTAGTACATTCAAATTCACTTTGAAGAGGAGAAAACTTGTTATAGGTATTCTTCTTTGGTTCAATATCCAACATTTTCTTTCTTGCTTCTCTTGTCATGATGGTTTTATATGCAACACATTGAACAGCTTTATGACCAAAATTGTGACATGTGAAACATTGCCCATTGAAGTAGAAATTTCTGCGATCATGGAATATTCTATTTGAATTTACCTGTTGGGTGTAGCGTCTTTGAAAGCTATCCCTGTTAGTGTTCCTTGAATTGAGATGGTCCTGTCTTCCCTGTAGAGATCCTTTATTCCCTTGCTGAGTTGCTGAATGTAGCAAACCACCTGTAGCTGCTTTTAGATAGTTTGGTGCTGAAGCTTGAGAAGATTCTCCGGTATATCCAAGACCTGTCTTTATAAGAGGAGAACGTTGTACCTTGATAATCTCATCTAAAGTTTTAGATCCTTTAGCAAATCTAAGATTCAAGGTCTTTGCTTTCTCAACTTCTTTTCTTTGACTTACCACTTCACATTCCAATTTTTCAATATGTTTCTTTGCTTCTTCAAGCTGCTTTTCAATGGTCTCTCTGATTATCTTTTGTTCTTCTAAGAGAATTTTATAATATTCTAAGCATAGTTTGAGTTGATTGTTTTCTTCAATAAAATCATTTTCCTCTAGAGCATCCATAAAAGTATCATTTTCTTCTTTTTGTTCAAATGCCATGAGAAGTCTAAGATCTTCTTCACATTCTTCCTCACTACCCGATGACCCATCACTGTCTTCATTAGTATAGTAACTTTTCTTAGAGATAGATTGGTTCTTATTCCTTCTTACTACTTCTTTTCCTTTATAAGGACATTTTGCAGCATAATGACCAACTTTTCCACACTCAAAACATTTGAAAGGAAGCTTACCTTTGAATCTTCCAGTTCCTAGTTGGAGTTTTCTCACGAAATTCGCTTCTTCTTCATCGGATATGTAGTTGGATTCTTTGACGACTTCCTTTTCTTTTCCTCTTGCAGATACCTTAAAAGCAGCTTCTCTGATTTGAGAAGGACCTCCTTGTCTCATTTCAAAAGCAGTTAGAATACCATGTAATTGAACAATAGTAAGAGTTTGCAAATCTTGCCTTTCTTCAATAGCTGAAACTTTAGAGTCAAATTTTGAAGTCAAGGATCTTAAGACTTTTTCCACCAGAGTAGTATCAGTTATGGTTTCACCCAAATTTCTCATTCGATTTACAACATCATCTAGACGAAGGAAGAAACTGGCAACAATTTCATCACTATGCATCTTCAAATTTTCATATTCAATTCTAAGAGTTTGGAGTTTTGCATTTTTTACCTTTGTATCTCCTTCATAGCTCAGAATGATTTTGTCCCATATTTCTTTTGCTGAATGTAGCTGCATCACTTTAGCAAATTCTGATTCGGACATGCTTCCTAACAAGACATTTACTGCTTTGGCATTGGTTTCATACTTCTTCCTTTCAGCTGCATCAGTAGGAATACTTGCCGGGTATTGATAGCCTTCTTCCACGATTGCCCATACATCTGCACCAAGACTTTGCAGATACGCTTTTGTTCATACCTTCCAGAATATCAGATTGCTTCCATTGAATAGAGGTGGCTTTATAGACATCACTCCTTCTTGACTTCCCATTGCGACGGATCTTCTTCAAGCGATCAAGCTTCTGCAGAAGAACCTGCTCTGATACCAATTGTTGGGAAAAATACTGAGAGGGGGGGTGAATCAGTATTTTCAGCATATTCAAAACTTTTTACCTTTCTTTACTTCAAAACCCATACGCTACTTTCCTGAAGAAGACTCACGTATATACGCGGATACCCTTTATCAAACTCACGTATACAGAGAATCAATTATGTCATTAATTCTTCACTTAAGCCATTCCATCATTTATTCATCAGATATTCAATAAACAGTAAGCATGTGCAGTAAGAACAGAATAAACCATCACACAAAGCATCACACATGAACACCAGGATTTTTAGGTGGAAACCCAAGTCGGGAGAAAACCACCGCTGCAGTTGCTCAGCCTTCAATATTTTATTATAGAGAAAACATCTTACAACCTATGTGCTGGTGCAGACTCTACCAGCACGCAGGCACCACCTGCGCTCATTTACCAGCCTCTCCTGGAAGGGAGCTCCAACCCCCTGACTCGTTTACCAGCCTCTCCTGGAAGGGAGCTACGACCCCCTGATCTCGTTTACCAACCTCACCTGGAAGGGAGCTACAACCCCCTGAATGAAGGCTACAACCCTCAGCACCCCTTCGGACCACGTTTCATCAATTTTCACACTGGATCCAACAACTTCAATAGAACAATACTTGTAGGCCACGTTTCATTGTATTTTCAGACTGGACCCTCTTCATACATTTAAACTCAATCGTACAACCAAACTGATGCAGACAACTCAGAACAGTAGAATACAGAAAGCAGCAATACAGCAGAATAGATCAGTCATTTCTTACCACAGACTTCAGCAAACCCTAGTTTGCATACACGCTTTCACTTCACTGATGTCGCGTATATGCGCGCTTCCATTCACACAAACCAGCGTATACTTCTATACATATTACAGAACCAATTTAATTGTGCATACGCGCTTTTATTTCAACGAAGCCGCGTATATACTTCACACAGATTTAACCCTTCACTTCAGACAGATGTTCGCCTCTTCTTGGATCTAATCATTCCATAAACAGATCTAGCAAATACAAGCACATTTCAGATCTAGATCCCCTTCTTCATCATTGGTGCATCATACACTCAGATTTATCATTCAAGTGTAACCCTTTCCATTCAGATCTACTTCAGAGAGAAGTATTCATTCAAGCTCAGACATCTTGAACCCACACTCATGATTTGCATAATGAATTTCATCTCTTTATATAGGTTTATCCTTTTTCAATACCATGAGCCCTTTTTTCAATACCATGAGCCAAAACAACATTACTTCCGATGGTATTCCTGGACGGGGTCAATTAGGCGGATCATTACCCAATACAATGGGTCAATACCATGGTGGTTACCCCTGGATTTGCACTTTTAGAGCGCTTTAGCCCATACGCGACTTGGCACGTTCTTTTCCGCGTGCATACGCGACTTCCCTTAGACAGATCCGCGTATGCCTTGAGACATACTCTTTCACCATAGATTTAGCACAATCTGAGTTCCTTTCTTCACTGCCTTCTGTACTCACTGTGGATACATCAGATTTACTTCATTAAGAACATATTCTATCAGGCACAACTTCATCAAGTAAGTTGTCATCATCTTCATCAATGTGGGTTGCCATCAAGGACAACACTCTGCATCATATTGCCAACATTTTGGGTTGAATGATGCTAGTGTCATAAGATTTCAGATCTTTGTATCCCCAAGAAAACACATCTCTAAATTCTTTGAATAGCTCTATGTATTGAAATTTTATATGAGCTGGGAGAGTTCTGGATAGTTTGATCATCTTGGGTTCTGCTAGGCTGCCTATGTTATGCTCTTCTACATTTTTTTCCATAGGCTCCATTCTTGGTTCTTTGGCTACATCATTATAGTCAAATAGGTGTTCTAATGGTGTGAGACCTCTTGGAATTGTATCATTTTTGCATTGTAGAACTTCCAAGTCTTTCTGGTCTATGTTGTCAATTAATTTTGCTTCAAAAATATTTTCAAAGTCACTAGAAAATTTGGCCCAATTTCCGACGGCCACTTTGTCACTATTCTGACACATAGTCGTTGTAAGAGCGAAAGTTTGAGGACGGACAAAACATGGTTCGCCATGACGTCGAAATTCTGACGCCTTGACAAAGTGTCGCAATACCGACACTATTTTTGTCACTTCCAAACAAGCGTCGCTCTTTCGACGTTTCCCAAATCGTTGCTCTTCCGACATTTGTAAACTGTCACAATTCTGACGAAATGTGGTCCGACGTTTTGAACGTCGCTCTTCCGACGTTTGTAAACTATCGCAATTCTGACGAAATGTGGTCTGACGTTTTGAACGTCGCTCTTCCGACGTTTCTAAACTGTCACATTTTCGATGCCGTACAAAAGTGTCGGAAGACCGATGCTTTCCAGAAGCGTCGCAATACCGATGCTTTCCAAAAGTGTCACAATATCGACAGACGTCGCAAGACCGACGAAGATGGAAATTGTTGAGCACGTCGGAAGAGTGACGCTTACAAAGTGTCGGTATACTGACGGCGGGTTCAATTTTAAAAAAAAATGAAACTTTAAAACAGGACAGTAAATATCCAATATTTGTTATCAATTGTGGGCATTCCAATTTGTTGTCACAGCTGTAAAGCTATTGCACTATAGAATAAACAAAATTGAACTCCAATAACACGACGTCCAAGGAAAATACATTTTTCTTCTACAAGAAAATGCCACTAGCTTATATGTATTTTGGTGCCATGTGGCATATTACAAATGTGTATCAAAATTCACTGACTGCCATCTGTAATTTTACTAAATCCCTCGATAAATGTGTGGTCCTCTAATGGAGAGTGAAACCCACTACTAGCAGGTTCGCCTCAAAACTACTTCGAGGGAAAATTCATAATCCAAACTCAATCTTGGGACCTGTGGGTTATGGGCCCACTCTATTTTCACTACACCACTTCAATGCATATATATGCATGGGCCCCAATTCTAACAACCATCCCCATCCAACGGCGGTTAGCACGTCGCAATGCTTCGAACGATCCAACAGATATCGTGCGAGTTACTTGCACGAACGATAATGCGCGATGAGAACGGTTTCTCCAGACCGCTTGAGGCCACGTGTCGGCCCATAGCCTTGATCGCGTCCAAATGGGGAATAACGCTTACCTTGCAAAGGTGGTGCGATCAAACCTGCTTCCGGATTTTGAACAGTATTTGACCGGAGTTAACTCTATTCCCTGTATGCTCTCTGGTTCGCTAACTCAGGGTCTAGAACGCATTCACATCCAACAGCCAACCATATACAACCATGGTTGGTCCGGCACTAACGTGCATTCACATCCAATGGTGGATGATCTCCGGTGGGGATGATCCGACGATCTTCGTGAGATTTTGCGTTATTTTTTATGCCGAGAATTAACGCTCAAAATATACACAAAATTTTGTGAAACCACCCTTGGCTTACGTGTCAACCAACGGGAAATATCGCGTTATTTTTTTGAAAACAACTTTCCACTCTTTCAATCGTGCGAATACCACTCATTCCAACTCTGGTTTTCCTTGCAAGTCAAGGTTCCATGCTGCCCTTGGCTCAGGGCTCCGTCCGCCTTTTCCTTGTTCTGTTCTTCCAACCGCTCGTTACATTCCTTTCATGGTTCCAATTGGTTTAAGAGTCCCAGGTTCTGCTTCCTTCAAACTGAAGTTTCCACATTGTATTCAATTCAATCTACAGTGTGCTCTGCATGGTGGCTTTGCATAAGACCGATGTTGCTTGACACAGTTGCAGTTCCTCTTGACCAGTCACAATTTCCACAATGAGATTCTAAACCGATAACCATCCTCCACAACCAGAGTTTATGGGAACATATGACTCAATGAAGTTTGAGGAACAAACTGGGTTCTCCACAGAGGGATCAATAACTCAAATTTATACAGAGAACTATGAATGCATTCGGAGAACACAAATACACAGAAACACATTCTTCACACAGTAGGCACATAAATCCAATCTGTTGTCATTCCTTTAACACAGAGTTCCTTTTTATGCTAGAAAAAATTAACGAGAGACCACGATCTCCCCCAACCGGCATTGTAGAGATCCTACTTCTCTCAAGAGCCACCAGGCATCTGTCTTTTGCCTTCATAAATGGATTTTTATCACGATATAGAAGATAATACCAGCTAAGAATTTACACAAACTGCGATGTAATAACCTTGAGTATTCTAATAAAATGGGTCCAGTGATTTGAATCTTCTCTAAAAATAATTAAATCCATTTCTATTAACATCAAGTATTCCAACAAAAATTGTATGCCCTGCATGTCAAAATTTAGGAACTAACAAGAAGCTAAATCAAGTATTCTTATTCAGTAATATCAAGCAAGCATCAGCCAAAAAAATTCCTAATCCCATGTTAGCCCTGTAGTTTGTAAGGTCTAGTCATTTGGAATCAGTACAGAGACTTGACATACAAAAAAAAAATATCACAAATCAATGGAGTGCAACAGCAGGTTAGGATCCAACCATATAGGGTCACACAGAACATTATGAATTTTTTCTTCCCATTAGATGAGACCAATATGGCCAACAAAAAAATCACTCCAAAATGTGCAAATATCAATGAATTTTATTCAGAAACTCTACAATTCTATAAGTAAATACAAGAAGATGCTCCAAATTCCCTGAAGGGAAACATTGGATTCTGCAGTCCTACCTTTAAAAACCAGGGCAGATAGGTCAGAGCCTGCCTGGCTATCACATCATTTCTATATCTTTCTAATTGAAAAACTTGAAATCTATACATGTGTTTGGAACCCTGAATTGACATCCTTACCTGACAATAGGGGAGGGAAAAATAAAAGTGTCTATGAATATTTTCATGGAACTACCTGCCGAGTAGACTTGCAGAAGAGCTATTTCTCAAGCATTTACAATCAACTCACATTAATTACGAAGGGATCAATTTAAGGGCATAGGCATCCAATTTATGGAAAATATTGTCAGGGGATTGAATCATTGAAAAACTCATGCCAAGTAGCAAACCCGTCTGAATCATTAAGAAATGCATCAACAGCCAATTCACTATGAATCACTATCTAAAATTTCCATGGCCTTTAGTCCCCTTGGTTTCTGCAACAATAAAAGATGGTTCAGCCAATTGAAACGAGTCCTAAATATTGATTTAAGCAGAATTTTAAAGCGAGACATTAGCAAAGATTACTAAATCATGGAAAAACATAGCAATGTCACAATAGTTGACAAGAAACCCTGCTTGAAGAGAATATACCTTCTTTATGCACTTCTTTTCTCTAACCTCATACCAAGCTCTGGTAAGATCATATAACCAATTCCCAGGAAAGCAATACTGCACAACAAAGGATAGACACATTAGGTACAAATCACACCCCTTTTTATTATTCTTAGATACATGCCAGCAAGCCAGATACCTAAATAAGGGAAAATACATTTTACAACACAGTAGTCCAGGTCCTCCCTTTCTGATCTACAATTATCACACAATTAGGAGCAAGGATGACAAAACTCAACATTTCTCTTGATCTCTAGTACGAAAATTGTGAAAGACTGATATGATGACATTTCATTGCCTCATCAGGACCTCGCTTGAAAGACACTTGTTTCTTACATTTGCACCATTTCTTGAAGCAAACGGATCTTCCAAATTTTTTTAAGTCGCCAAACCCAAGGTCAATTACACAAACCTTCTTGCAAACATAGAGTTTTGAAAGATATTTACAAGAAAAAAAAGGAATCCTAGATAAAATATCAAACCAAAAACCTGTTGTTTAAACAGGGCATGTAAGGATCACGGATAGGAGTACAAGGTCTTAATGATGTGCTTCTTGAGTGAGCTGCTAATTGGGCTTGAGTAGATGGAGTCTGCTGGTCATGCCTTCCATTCTGTCTATCGATCTGAATAGTTTTCTTAGCTTGAATAGAACATAGCAATAACGGTAGGGTTCTTGCAGCACCCTGTCACAGGTCTCACAAGAATTCCCCAGGCCCTTCGATAGTCGAGACTGGGGCCTCTAGTTTAAGAAAGCCACTCTAGCAGTGTTGGTGATGTAGTTCTGCAGCACAAAACATTAACATTATAATCAGTACCTAATTACAGTCATTTAACCTACATTTTAAAATTATCGATACGCGTGACAACTTACCTGTACCAGAGAACAGTCTATTAGCTTCTGCATGTCCTGAAGCCGAATAACATCATGGTATACATACCTTTGAACCTGGAATAGAAAACTCTTTTAGGACATCATAAATCTCATTTTATGCAGTAATTCATGCCAATTAAGGACCGGCCTTTACAAGGTTTTCAGGATTACATGCAAGAAGGCAATGTGAACGATGGGAATAGAGAAAATGTTGACAAATTTTGGCACTGCAATCCATGCAAAAGATGTTGGCTTCATTCTTCTTGTGCTCCAAATGAATGGAACAAGGTGTAAAGAATTGGTCTGTTAACAGAGCCTCCAACCATGCAAGTTTTTGTAGAACAAAGGAGAGATCATATCCAACCTGAAAAGGAGTCAGAAAGCTCAATCCTTCCATAATTTACTATATTTGAGGAGCCAGGAAAAATGGCAGAAATCTCCTAGAAAATCCTCATAATTTATCAATTTATGGAATTCGGGTAATTATCAATTTATTACCCCTCGACCTTAGCATATTCAACCCCCTTAAGCTAGAGATGTGAAACAAAACAATGCACATTTCTTCAAAAATGAACTTAAATAAGGCTGAGCTTGTCAAGAAGCTGACTGTTCGTTCTGGAAATTTAACTCAAAACCGAGCTTGCCCCTTAAAATTCCAAAGAATAACACAAATCATAACACATCAAAGCTAATCTTGACAAGCTATTTTCCAATTTGAAAAATTAACTCAAATTCGGAATAAAAGATATGGGAAACCTGAGTTCCTGATCCTGCACGCAAGAGACAACGATTGGCAGAGCCTCCATCTCCATCATGAATATCATAAATATTAACTGTCTTTTGGGCACTGGCAGTAGATACCATAAGAGGCCCAGATGGCCTGTACCACCAATGTTGATTCTCTGGAACAACATTTGCAAAGCCAAAATTTCTCCCCGAGACATCCCTCTCTACCAAAACTGGAGAGATGGTACTGGATGTTGAAGTGAAGGCCTCTGATTCAGTATGGAATGCCATAATTTCTTTATTATAAAATTCCCATGAATAGAAACCCGAGTCCAATGTACAACCTGCATATGCTTCCACAACATATTTACCAAAGCTACCATCTGAACCAGCTGCTCTGATCAACCAACAATCACCCCACATGTTTGGGGCAAGCCCATATGGAGCTTTATATTCAGCCTTCTCCTGGGGATTGGAAAAAAAAAATACTGAGTATTACTCATACATCAACTGCCCTTTATGTTAAGGGAAAATTTAAAGAGTGCATAAATATTCTTGAAATCCCAATCATAGTTTCTAGAAAATTTCAGCAATTTTTGAAATGAACTACATCAAATATTTAGGCAAATCATTTTTTTAAATAGAAATTGGTGAATTTTATTTCAAATTTTAAACCATGAGAATAATCTAACCCCTAGGATTTTCCCTATTTCTAATAGAAAATCCCAAAATGTATAAATTATAACACCCATAGACCCCAAAATTAAGTACAATAATTAAAACCTCCTAGAGAGGAAGTGCCTAGAGAGACCTGACCATAAGCGTTTAATTGGTTTTGTCAGAGACCTGACCATAGAATCAAATGAATCCTGTGAAACCTGCGAAATAATAAACAATAGTAAGGCCATTATTTATTGGTTTGAAATAATAAACAACATGAAACAAACCCACATAAATAGTAAATTATTTAAAGACAATAATTCCTACATATTAAAATATAAAGTTATAACATACCAGCTCATACTCGAACATAACATTTGTATCAATATTCTTCTTCTGTATCTTCTTGATCTTCATCCAACTGATCAACATCTATATCAACATCTGATTCAGAAATGGTGTTGAAATGATCGACCATGTCATCATCATCATCAATTAGGTCATTTTCAATAATATCCTCATCGACATCATCATCAATAATTGTTGCCTCATCTCCTATGCATGGTTCATCTTCTAAGATATCTTCTTCGTCTGTCAATGCATCTTCCTTCTCATCTGCCACTGCATCATCTTCTTCTTGATCAATATCATCTTCTTCCTCTACAGTATACTCTACTAGCCTTCCTCTTGGATTATATCTAATAGCAAATGACCATTCGTTCTCACCTGTAACCTCTGAGTAAAAGACTTGTTCACATTGGCTTGGAAAAACATAGCGATCTTTTCCTGCTTCAAACTACGATGTTTTAACCATTGGAAATCCATTTTCATGTTGAATAAGTGTTCTATCATCATCACGTACATTCATTCGTAGCCTATACCATTTGACGTCAAACAAAACTATTTTGAAGGAATTAAAGTCACACTCAACTATATCATCTAAGAACCCATAATATCTATTTTCAGATTCTTGAGGATGTCTGTCACTCTTGGAGGAAACATTAGTGACCTGGAATACTGCAGTTATCCCACTATCAGAATTTTTCCTGTTATCATCCAACTATTTAATGTGAAATTTACGACCATTGCACCACATAGCCTTGTGGTGTTTCAACTGCAACATGCCAAACATGAAAAATGTGCATTCTCAATTAAAAATTAATCATATAATTTACACAGCATGAAAATTAACTGAAAAATCAAAATTGTTGTCACATTATAAATATAGTATAAAATAATTAATGAATAAAATAGGTGAATTAATTGCATACCTTTCTATCTTTCAAACCATATGCTAAATCGATTTCCCTGTTCGTAACATTTCCATCTCCACTATGATACGCTTCTCTAATCAATTCAGACAATAGTTGCCATGATAACCTACCGTCGTTATGTGCTTTACATGTTTCAATCCATTCACTCATCCACTCAAGATTGTTTGCAATGTATAAAAGTAGTGCCTCGTAATCTTGAGCACCTGAAAAAAAAAACAATAATTCACCAATATTAATAAATATTACTTATAACCATGGTAAATTATATTAATTAATAAACTATGAAAGAATAAGACCTAAATTAATATAATGATCATATACATGATGTAAAAAAATGAAACATTATATGTATTATACATAATAAATCTTTTACCTCTCACTTTCTTCATTCTACCTTTTCCCAACAGGTGCTCCGCTTCAAATTTTTTGTTGGAGTTCACATCCCAAATGCAATCCACCGCCTTCATGGCTAGCGCAGCTAATATAGGAAGATAATGACTAATATACACCATGGATTCATATACCACATATCCCTCCACCATAGAACCCTCAGGTCGTGCTCTTTTTCTAACCAAAGCCTTCAAGGATTCCAGGTGCCTCTCGACCATCCACATTGACCTTGTGTGTACTAGTCCACACATTTCAATCTCCTCAACTTGGTGTATCAAGTAGTGTTCTTGTGCATTGAAAAATGTTGGAGGTAGATACTTTTTCATTTCACACATTAGCCGAGGAATTTCTCTCTTCCAATACTTTATTTCATCTTGATGGATTTATTTCAATGATAACCATCTGTAAATCATTAAGCAAGGTTATTTCAATGAAACATAATATATATTTCATTACAAGTAAATTAATACATCATTTCATTAAGTACGAAAATAAATTGTAGCAATTAGATTTTGCGTATAAATCAAAACTACTTACCTCATGTATTTACTAAGACCATATATAACTTGTTTGACATTGTTGTCGAAGTCGTTTGGGAGAGATACAGGTAGAACATACTATAACAATAAAAAATGAATCATTATTGGTTTCCAAATTAAACAGAAAAAAGGAAAATTTAAAATATGTATTCAAGAAATAACATACAAAAACGTATATCAAAAAAATTACCTTAATAAAGGTATGCCAATCATGTGTTTTCACCCCACTGAAGTCACCTTTCTTCGTTAAGATATTATTTATGTTTGAAGCAAAACCTGTTGGAAATTTAATTCTTCTAACGACCTCTTTTACATCATTTCTTTGTTTTTCTGTTAATAACCATGGAATATTATTATAATTTCGACCTCCATTGTTATTTGATCTGTTGATCACACTTTTCATTGCATGATTCGAATTCTCAATGTCAGCACAAATTTTGTCAATTTTATCTCTATCATGTGCACCATCTATGGTTCGCCATAATGTTTCTATCACATTCTTCCCGACATGCATTGTATCAAACAAATGAGCTATTTTTAGGTCCTCATAGTAGGGAAACCTCGCGAATTGAGAAGGATAACATTTCATTCCAGGTGGAAGTACAATATTAGTACCTTCACCGCAACGATGACCTTGATATCAAAGAATAAAATAAATCAGAACAATATTAATTATAAAATACAATAAAATAAATTCATTAGTTAAAACAAAAATTCAAAACATTACATAAAAAAATAATATATATATATATATATATACACACACACAAATTACGTACCAGCTGCTTGATGATTATTAATTCTGTTATATTCCAACATCCACAACTGAGGTGTCATCCTTCGTGTTTTTAATCCGGTTTCTTCTTTATCATTGAAAATATGTTTTTCAGTAGTACAATACTTATGGTTCCTAGAGAGGAAGTGCCTAAACTCATAAAACACCATCTTTATTAAGTCTGGCGAATGACGATACTTCATCTTAGGGCCACAAACTGGACATGCAAATCTACCCTTTGTTTGAAGACCTATAATAGATGGATCAATAACAATTAATATACTATGAGATCATTTTTTAAACATGCAATATGGTATATCTAATTTAGATAATTATGTATTATATTAAAGTGCAACGAAATATTACATACCACAAAAATGTGTTAGTCTTGGGGCATCATGAATTGTCCATACAAGCATTCCACGACATTGAAATCTCTTCTGCTTGATTGGTTTAGTGATGTCATACATAGTGATGCCATGCCATAACAGTATTAGCTCATCGATAAGAGGCTCAATATATACATTCATATCTTTGACCTGGTACTTACCTAATTGTTCAAAATTACGGTACATAATAATTACTACCATGACATATGTATATATAAGTAAGTAAATAAATAAAATATATATTTATGCAAACAACGAGAGAAATGAAAATGTTACATTCAAAAAAATAATGTATCAAATACCTGGAATAATCATAGTCAACATTATGTGCTCCCTCTTTATTGACATCCAAGGAGGAATGTTATTTTTGATAACAAAAATAGGCCACACTGAGTAAGTAGATCTAAGCTCTCTGAATGGATTAACACCATCAGCTGCCAATGAAAGCCTGACATTACGAGGTTCATTTTTAAAATCTACATATTTTTCCTCGATTTCTCTAAATGCAGAACCATCTGCAGGCATTCGAATAACACCATCTCCACTTCTATTCTTTGAATGGTAATCCATAAACTGTGCTATGTTGTTACACCTGAACATTCGCTGCAAACGTGGAATTATGGAAATATGACGAAGAACCTTTTGAGGCACCTTTTTGGTTAGTTGATCTGTTCGATATCTACTGGTACCACATTTCGGACATTCTGTTTTCAACGCATGTTCTCCATAATATATAATATGATCTTTAGGACATGCATCTATAGTGTTATATTCCATTCCAAATTGTTTCATAATAGCACGTAGATCTTGATATGTTCGAGGTAAAGTATTTGGCGATGGTAACAAATATTCACCCAACAATGTACAACATAAACAAAAACTAGTGTCTTGTAAAGATTATTAATCATATATATATATATATATATCATAGTTATTAAAATCAGAACCAGTGACCGGACCGGTGGAGCTAATGAACTGGGTTTCGAACTGGAACTGGTCTAACCGGTAGTGGTCAGATTTCAATGAACCGGTTTTAAAAAAGATACATTAAATAATTATTTTTTAATGAAAAAAAAAACTATTTTAAGATTTGCAACCATGATTCCAAGCCAATAGAGACAAAATATGAAAAATTTTCTCATTTATATACCATGCAAAGGTGAATATATCAAAATGGCACCAAATGCAATACATATCATCAAAAAATACATAAGCAAACTTGTTGAAGTAATGTATCAGGTTTCTCTTATATTATTCACTGTGTTTTATTGCTGAGTTAATATTATAATATACAATCTGTCCCTGCTCAGATCTATTGTCAATTCATTGTATCAGCCTTAAAGACAATTCTGGGTTCAGTATATATATATATATATATATCAAACCATCATTTTGAAGATCTTGTATTCTTCATTATCTATGTTTTCTTGGCAATAAATTTCTAGAAAAACATCTACAACACTTAGAGGTATTGAATTGGTTTATGAAACCCACTATTAGTGCTATTTGTAACAAGTTGAGAGAGCATTACAACTTCAGCAGTCTACTCACAATGTGTTTGACGAAATTTATCACTGAAAAGATTCATTAAAACCCAGAAAACTCACTGCCCAGTTTAGTGCATTTCCAAGCTGGAATTTTCTAGTGGTCAATTTATTATTTCCAGTCACATTTTCATTAGGTTGTATGTTGTTTTCCCTTGAGTGGCGTCAGACCATTTGCATCAGTCTTGATGTCATGATCAAATTGCTTGTATGTTGTGTGAAAGGTTTTGTATTTATGCTGCTGCTATGTGTGAGCAAAGAGAGAGGGTCTGACAGTTCCTAGCTAAGTGTGAAATAAGGTTGCTGCTGATTGTTTTGAGAACAGAAATTGTCATCAAGTACACTTGATGAGTTGCATGCTGCCAGGGATTTTATGCTAGCCAGCCTTGTATTTATTAGTCATCATGTGTATTGTTGCTACTATAAGGTGTTGAGTATGAGTTATTAGACAAGTTTGTTGCTAGTATAATAGAGGAATTTGCAGCTCATGGAGGAGACACTAAGGAATTTGCAACTCATGGAGGAGCACCTAACCGGTCGGTTAAGTACGGAACTGGCCGGTTTATGCATAAACCGGCCGGTTCCTTACTTAACCAGCCAAAACAGGTGAGAATAGGCTATTGACCGGGTTGCAAGGCCGGTTCCAAGCGGCAGCCGTCCT
The DNA here is from genome assembly GCA_034641835.2 of Pinus albicaulis. Lineage (NCBI taxonomy): Eukaryota > Viridiplantae > Streptophyta > Pinopsida > Pinales > Pinaceae > Pinus > Pinus albicaulis. The sequence goes on along the minus strand of JAXQQM020084974.1, from coordinate 257,885 downwards.
GACCGGCCGGTTTTGATAACTATGATATATGTATATATATACATATACATATATGTGTGTGTGTGTGTGTGTGTGTGTGTGTGTGTGTGTGTGTGTGTGTGTGTGTGTGTGTGTGTAAGTTATTATTTTACACATTTATTACAACTAAAAAAAGGGAAAATAATCAACATTTAAATATATGTGATCATATATACATATTGCATACCTTAGGTGTTGTGTCATACATCTGTTCGACAAATTATTCATAACCTTTAAGTTCACCAGCAACAATGTAGCAGAGAGAAGAGTTGCATTTGAGTGTTCAAAAAGTCGTTCACTTGACCTTTCAATCAGAGGTACATCATAAATATCGTCACTGCTATCTCCACCATCATCATCTGACTCACCATACAAGTCTTGGAGCATTTGATTTGTCCCATCATTAATGTGAACTGTCTCATTACTGTCACCATGATCTACCTCCATGGGATCATTAAAATTACCTTCATCATTCGCTTCATGTTCTTCACCTTGTACAACATCATTTCCAATAATAATATTTGCTGCAATATTATCTTGTACTGGTGCAACATCATCTAATCTACTACTATTTAGCTGTGGAAGCTGGTTGATCATCTGCAAAAAGTTGGGGGCCAATTGTGCCTTTATGAAAATTACAAGCATTAATAATTAAACATTAGTGTGCATATAAAAAATATTAAAATAATATAAAATTTTACGATATAATCAAAATGAAGATAGATAATTAAGATAGATAATTAATTACCACGGGACGATAGTCATTCGATCCACCATCAATGTGCCCATATTTCCTACTATGCATTGTTATTGTTGCTATTAAAACTCTAACATTATTTCTCATAAAACATTTTTTACAAGGGCAATAAACTCTACCATCACCCCTTTCACCCTTTTGAATTTTTTTTCCACCTCTAATGTTTTCTTCCATTGATGCAAATTATCCTATAAAGAAAATAATAAATCTCTCTCAATGGTGTAGAAAACCCAAGACTTGTTGAACTCAATGGGAGCTCAATATATAAGAAAAAAGAAAATAAAAGTGGTCATTTTACAAATTGTGAGTTTTTTACAAGATGTGGGCTTTTTACAAAATTGTGGGATTTTTACAAATTGTGGGCTTTTTACAAAATTGTGGGCTTTTTAAAAATTGTTTATATTTTTAATAAAATGTGGGCTTTTTACAAATTGTGGGATTTTTTTATTCTTAATGCATTTTCTGTAGAATACTAAACAGATTTGTCCAAAATTTGAGATGCAAACTGTAGTCTCTACTACATTTGGAAAATTGAAGGTTTATAAAAGATAAACTGCAAACAAAATTGTACTACTATGATAAGAAGCTGTCAGAAGCATTCCTTCTAATTCACAAACGTGGAACTACCTTAAGAATGCTTATGGTTGATATAAATATTAGAGCATGGTAGTTAAATGTAGTAGTTATGCTAAAATACTGAATAACAGCTTGAGAGTGCTCTTCAAATACTTTACGAATGCACCAAATTAAAGTTGTACCATTACTAAAGATAAATGGCCAAAAATATCAATTTTGATATCATGAAGTTATGTCTTTATCGATAGCAAACTGGGGATAGGATGGCAAATATGAGAGAACTAAGTTCCAAGGACTAAAAAACTAAGGCCAACATAGTTCTGCCTTGAATCAGAGACAAAACAAAGCTACCCAAAAAAGTGTTTGAGAGCACCCATTGAAGCTCCTATATATAGCAGAGTCAACATTTTCCTATTAAACAAGTTTGTATAGTCAAAGCCACAGCAAGATCAAATAGCCACGATCCTAAATGAGAACCAGAGCCAAAGCTAATACAGATCCACGTTTAGCAGAACAAGACAGCCATAGCAAAGGATTTGACCATAGAACCAGATCATGAGAGATAGAAAGATTCTTCCTTCCACTGTGGAAATGTAGAAATTGTACAAGGGCTTTGCGTCCAGCAGATTTCATTGTGAAAGTAATTTCTATGGTGTTGTAAGCGCTCATTAGTAGAATCTTAAAGCCATTCTGGAATTATTTTAACCTGGAGAGGGTTTTATGTGGTTATAAATCCTCATGTTCAAATTCCATTGCGGATTGGTTGTGTTTGATATTATGTTTTTACTGTCCACAGTTGAATTTTCGCACAAAAAATTATCATTCTAAAGTGGAGCAATTTTGTGATGTTTCTTTTGCTTCCTATTGTGAAGTATTTCGCTCAGAAATGTACTCGTTGTAACAGAGGTCTTGGGCATAGAACAGGGGACTTGGGTTTTTTGGAATCAAACTTTAGGTTAAGGTGCTCATCTGAAGAATGGCACAGTGAGCCTTAGCATGGAGTTGGGAGTACCAATTTGAAGTGCAGGTAGGGCATTGTTCAATAGACCAGTTAGATTTATGGACCCTAATACAAAAGTTTCGTCTTCTTTCAAAACGTGTTTCTCGTTTTCTGTAACCAATGTGGGTCATGTTCTTGTTTCAATTGGGGATGTATTAGAATTTTTTATTGCTCCAGATGATCACACTCTGGGTAGCCCTGGAGGCTATTTGGGGGTGATGATTCCAATAGGTCTCAATGAATTTTTACCCTTGCCGGGGAATACTATTGCAGTGGAATTTGATACTATTTTGGATGTTGAATTCCATGATCCTAATGGAAACCAATACCTTCAACTCCAGTACCTGTTCACAAAAGAGGGTGCCATAGTCATTCATGCATGTAGAGAGGTTCAATTGCAGGCATTGCAACAGGAGGTGGTGTTGTTGTTGCATTGGCCACTAGATTGTTTGTCTGGTTCTGTTACAAGTGCAGAGTATTGAAAAGGACAGACAAATTTAGTTCAGATATTGTGAAATTGCCTCGGAAATTCACCTACAAAGAGCTCAGAAATGCTATGAAATACTTTTTTGAATGTGATTGATAATCGGTAATTGCAAGCAAGGGTAATTCCCTTGTGAAACCCAAATTTCTGAGCATTTTCTAAAACCTGATGACGGAGTCATTGTAATGAACAAGCGCCTAGGTCCATATTACATCCAAATCTACCAAGCACCAAGATCTATAAAAAAAATCCACAATATCTATGAACTAAGAAGAAGAGGCAGAAAATGTATTCTTCTTACCTGTTCGAATAGTGGTTGGGGTTTACCACGGAAAAAAATTTGATAGAGCCCATGTAGCATCTCTTATCATTGAAATTCTGGTAGTATCATTCAACTGGGCAAGCACCTGCCTCAGAGCTCCATGACTGAGGGAAAGATCCCTAAATGTTGCAGAGTCTCCAGCAATATTTTCCAAAGCCCAAACAGCCTTACACGAACACCAGTTGAACTCAAAGTTGGGTACTAGTTTTTTAAATCAAATTCCAAAATTACAGACATATAAAGATAGTTGGGAAGAATAATTTTATGCCTCTAAAATAAATGTGCTACCTGTTCTCGAACATTATCATTCCCAGAGGTAAGAAGTTCCACAAATATAGGCAGTGCCCCGTAATCAATCACAACCTTTGTATTCTTAGAGGCTCCAAAAAAACCCAAATAGGGTCAACCCTACTATAGGAGGAAGGGCCTGTAGTAAGAACTTACCATTTTGCAAGAGATGAGGCCAAATGTTGTTCTGCAAGAGATGAGGGCGAATGCTATTCTGCAAGAGCTGAGGGTGATTGCTATTCTGCAAGAGTTGAGGGCGAATGTTGTTCTGCAAGAGATGAGGGCGAATGCGTGCGTGATATCAGACGTTAATGTAGTTTTTTAAAAAATCATTTTTATTTACATTTGATTTTTTCATTTCTAATACAAGTGACAAACAAATTTCTACAAGAGGTTGAAATTTTTACTAGAATAACCATGAAAGACTAATTAAAATGGCTTAAAATGCAAGTGGAACTTCAAAATAAATGTAATTGAAGGTTCTCTCCACTAAATTTTTGCAAAAGTGCTTACATTATTTAAGTTATCTAGGATATTTTTTTGTATAACACAATCTAAATTAAATAATGAAATAGTTGGGTAGTCTTATTGTTTCAAATTAGGACACAATTTTCAAATGGTGATGAAGTTTCATGTGATGATTAACTGACAATATTCTCCTTTCCTATCCTTGAAAAACTATACAAGGTTCCCTGCTACCACATGAAACCCTAACTCATGTAGCAGCATAGGACCAGTCCTCCTTTTTTCCCGTCATAAGGCATTTTGCACGTATTTCACAACTAGAATTTGCGGATTCCCGTTTTCCGTGAGGTGCTAGGAAGGATAGAAGACTTAATTTTGACGTTTGAAAATTTTTCAAAAACATTCTTACGCCCTTTAATTTCCACTTACCAATAATTTTGCAACACTAGTCCTCTTCGCAATTGCAAGGATGTACTCAAAAAGTAAGGAAAGTTATTTTTTTGGCTCACTCAAAATTAAAAATTTAATAAAGGAATTACCACTTATCATTATTGATATTTTAAAATTAGAATCAATTTAGTTTTCCCCTTCCTATTACAGAAAGTTCACAAATCCTTTCTTTTACATAAAACACCAAAGAAAGAATAAAGCCCATTACCCTGCAAACTTCCAAGGTTGTGATTAGTGAAGCAGTGAAAAAGTATGGCTATAGAACTAAAAAATTAGAATGCCAATCTGCCCCAACATGAAGTAGTGTTAATATAGCTGGTGGCTTGGCTTGATGGTCAAACAGTGAATTACACAAGCACAAAATAAAAGCTTTAGGCGTCTAGTTCCTTACACTCGCACTCTCAAGGCATTCAAACTTAGGCTGAGCTCAAGATTGGCTCCAAGGAAACTAGATTGGCTCATTAACCTGCCATATTTTAATTTCATAAGGTATGTTTGAAGTTTGAACTGCTAGGGTAATTTATTATTGTGAAATCATAGTTCTAAATTATCTCTTATTCTGTGAGCAATGTAATCTATTAATTATAAGTAGATTCATTAAAAAAATTCAAACTAATTTTAGCATGAATGATGACAATTTATATATTAATTGGTTTTTAAGAGTATTTGTATTATGTAGAAGCACTGGAAAGAAAAATCAAGACTTCATTTTCTATTTTCCTTATTTTATTGGGTTGAACTAGAGAAAATTGAATATGAATAGTGAGTTAATTGTAAGATCAATGGGCCAAGGCCATACATCAACATTGACCACAGTGGGGAAGTATAAAAGCATGGATATTCATGCAAGTGTAGTTATTAATGTAAGATCAAAGTTAACTCTTAGCTTCACTAAAGAAATAGAAGGCAAAGATCTAGCATCAACTGAAACTCACGTGAAAAAGTAGATGAAAAATGTACAATCATCCAATGGAGAGGTAATCTATAATTATCCAGTAAGACTCTTGGTTATGCCTTGAGACTAAACTAATTCTCAATATTTTTGAATAATCATCCATTGGAATTTAGTAGGAAAACCATAGTAAATCATTGTCCAATGGCCATGCAAAAATATATAAAAAAAAATAATATTTGTTGGTTGTTTTTCAATAGGTGGACCATGATGGGACCACTGAGAAGGTGGAGTTGTTTTTTTAATTATGGAAGTGAGGTTTAGTAGATTGATAGTCAAGTTACCTTTCCCTATAAATTTTCTCGATCAAGTTATTCATTCATTGAACTTTGATTCATTCCTACTGTTTTGATACACAATCCAATCCAGTTGAGTCTTGAGTCTTCATTAAGAATGGCATTCATAGGTTGTCAAGAAAGAGGTTATCATGCACATGCACTCTTCTTTTCTTGGTATCTTTGTAACTATGTTCAGCCTGAGTTCTATATTTTTAAATTATCATAATAGTTCATGATTATTAGGATTTTATTTTGTCTTTTAAGAATTTTAATTTAATTATTATTAATCATTAAATTTAAAATATATATATATATATATATATATATTAAACTTTCAATAGAATTATTAAATTTTCAATGGTGCATCAACTTTCATACATGAGAAAATAGATACTGACAAATGGTACATCATGGCCTGATTAATTTCGCTCAGCAATTTCAAATGGTATAACATTTAGTCAACAGTAATCATTAATTTCTACACACAGAGACTAATTTCTCTGGGAGCCTAAGATTTCTTTGGCTTGTTATTCTTATAACTACATAGACATAATTAATAGAGAGATTGAGGACAAAAAAAAATCTAGCACTTTGTCTCCACTGCTCAACATGATTTTGTGAGAAATAATACATAGATTGATTTCTCTGAGTGCCTTAGCGTTCTTTGGCTCATTATTTTAATCACAACAACAATAAAAAATGCATTGAGGATCTGTTCTTAGTCTGATTATGCAATTTTTATAAGACATATTATGTAATACTAATAATAAACATAAATTTATTGCAATTTAGGGAAAGATCGTTCATGTTTCTTTCTTTATATTAGAAGTTTACTTTATTTTTGAAGTAATTTTTAGTAGATCACAGCATATATTGAGGAAATATTAGTTTGAAAAGAATCAATTATTTCTCTTGAAACTTTAGGTATTAAAAGTCCATGACACAAATATATCACACTCCAAAATCCAAAGAAAATGGAAGAGCATTCAATTTTTTTAATCAAACTTTTATTGGTGAAGGTTTAATTTATTACGAGAACGTCATTAATGAAGTGAAAAATTTTAAACTTAATGTTTATTGACTAGAAAAATAATGACCAAAACATCAAAAAAAATTGTTTGACGGGTAAAGAGAAATCCAAAATCCAACCCTGCTTGCCACCTGTTGGTGAGTGGAGGTTATTCACTTTTCATTTACAGCTTACCAGGTTACTCATGTTACCAATATTTTCACATGGCTCACTTTTAGGTGACTACTTATTGTACTTATCCTTTATAAATAACAATTGGTAGATAATTGTATTATTTGAAATCTATAACAAATCTAGGCAACAAAATTACAACAAATAGAAAATTATGCAAAAAATTAACCAGGGCACTAATGTGTGGATACCCTATCATTTCTTAGATCCTCATAACTTAACAACACCTACTATATTGGTATACACATAATATGGCATTTACCTGAAGTATTTCATATGTATCTAGAAGTAAATAAGTTGTATGACAATTGTTATGGTAGATATAAGATGTGTATTATAGTTTATATTTCAATTTTTCTTAAGTAGCATGCATGTGCGATTCATATAGTGACTACAATTACCAAATATATTTCAGTGAAGATGTGAAGATGATCTCTCATTAGGTCCTAATTACTTAAATTATCATTAATTAGCTTTCCAAATGAATAAAATATGTTAACAAATTAGTAAAAACTAGGAAAACAAATCATGCTTTAAAAAAATATGGCACAATGAGTCACACTCTGAGATTTATTTAATTACTCATCAAGTGTCGCTACAACATATATATGATCACCATTACCATATAAATGGGACATGTGACCATCATTTTGGTTTCTCCAATGACATTCCACATCATGAGCATTGTTTAGGGTTGATTGTGTTGATTTTTTTTAAACAAATCATTTATAAATTTTATGGAAATTATAGACACAATTTATAATCACATTACAATATCATGATGTATGGATATTACTTATCATTTCTTAGATACTCACAACTTACCAACACCTAATAGATTGATTTACACATCATATGGAATTTACCCCTAGAATGCCACATGTATCCTAAAACAAATTAGTTGTATGGCAATTGTTGATGCAGGGGCATTAGGCTCAAAACAACCTTTTCCCATAAATAAATGTAAAGGGGGGTCTCATGTTTTATTTCCCCATGTATTTATTCATAGTTGAGTTATTTTTAGTTAATTAGAGAAGAAAATGTAACTGCCCAAATGATTAATAGGCACCTGAAGAGATAGTCAGTTTCAGAAGTTAAGCTAATTTTAGGAGTCCATCTCTGTCTGTCAGAGGGTTAGTCTCAGAGTTAGAGATATGAAGAGTTTTGAGAGTTAGAGGAGTTGAGTTGATTCAGGGTTTGTATAAAAATAAGCCTTATAGGCATAATAAGGAAAACCTGCATAGAGAATTGCATAGGCTGCGTAGGACTGTCATAGAGACAAAGTAGAGGAGAAGGGCCAAGTAATTCGAAGATCTGGTCCGGCCAAAGTTGTAAGTACTTCACTGCATAAATGTAGAATTATTTCAATGGTATTGTGCATTTTTCGAGTTAATTATGGCGTGAATGGTTTCTGTGTCCCAATAATCAACTGTATAGTAGTCTGGAATACATACTCGATAATTGTGGTTTAATGGGGTCCTGTATGTTGAAAGAGGAACCGAGTCCTTTCCTAAAATACTAGCCTCTGTGCGAGAGGTTCTAGCCTTTCCCAAACCCATTGGATATTAGTTTAACTCAGTGTAAGAATTTCCGGATGAATAAAGTTGTGTGATAACCTGTGTTAAGCGCCATGACAGTGGACGGTGTGGCATTGGACAGTGGTATGGCAATGTTGTGGTCAAGACTGATGTAATACAGTGGGAAATGCCATGGTAGAGAGGGTCCATAGGTCCAAATTATGGATCTCCCCACAGTGTAATAGAGAATTGTTCTCGAGCCTTCGATTCAAGGTTTGATCAGTGCTACCACGTACATAGAACCGGCGTGTGAAGGAACCTCATGGAGTGCGAGTCCTTAATTGAAGAAAAAAAACTAGTACAGGAAGATGTGAGTCAAAGGAGCGGAGGCGGAGTACAATAAAAGAAAGCTCGACGGAACCTGGAAGGTAAGAGGCAGAACCGTGACCAAAGTGCACAATAAAACCACCGTTTGGGTAATCGGCGATATCACGCAAGTTTGGAGGTGGTAAGAAGAATTGGTGAAAAGGATGCGACATATGTCTCCATGAGACACGTGGCCAAGGGCGGAATTATAAAACTGTTCTCATCGCATATTAACCCTTGGGCGTGTTTGTTACACGATAGTTCGTTGTGTCCGTTGGATCCTCCAAACCGGCACGATGCTCCATTGATCGTCAGATTGAGAGGTAAATTATTGTGGAGCCAAGAATGGTTTATGTATGACCGTTGAGTTATAGACCAAAGTCGAGATTTGTTACGATCTTTGACGATTGGCAGATATTATAATAAGGAGGATTGTATAATTATGTGAATGGTCGTGCGTTTGGTTGAAACCAAGTGATGGAGTTCGAATTGACAAGGTCAACATACATTAAACATCACGGTTGAAATACGAGATGGTCGAGCAGTTGATAAATTCGAATATCAATTCGAATATGTAAAATGAGTGAGCCCAAGGTTTTGGGGTTTAATTCCTAAGTGGCTTGTATTTATTGGGGTATATATTAATGAGAATAGGCTAGTCATTATATTCGGGGTGTGTAAAGAGCGGTTGAATGTTGATAGGTATGATGGGGATTAGACCATAGAACATGGGGACTTATAGTATGGTTTAGAACCATCAAGTGAAGAAGTTCCGCATGTGAGAAGGCATGGCATAGGCCTTGTTAGCAACCTATATTATAGGAGGCATAATTTTGAATTAATTATTGGTAATTTTGTAAATTTGTACATACTTTGCCTTCTGCAAGTTGTATTCACATATTTTGTAAGAAAAAAAAAAAAATCAAAAAGAGGGTAAAAAAGTCCTAAAAGAATAATCAAATGACTTAGAAAAAATAAGATACCCCAAAGAAAAAATGAATAAACATGAAAGTGAGCAAGCATAAATGCCACTACTTTTTACTTTTTAACTATGGCAGAGTGTCAATAAATGCCATTAGTCCATGATGAGTTAAACAATTCAATCTTAACTTGTCATTGTTTCAATTTCCTTTGTTATAGATAGAGAATAATGAGTTGTTAGAAAGTTTAATCCTAACAATTCAGTAGTTAGGTAGAGAAATAAAGTGAATCCAACAACTTAATCTGGATTCATGGATGAAATAAGTGTAGAATTAGATAGTTTTACTTGCTTTCAGAAAGAATAAATGCTATGAAGGTTGCTAGCTTAAATGCACCTACTACAAAGGAAGAAAAAAATGTTAGCATGGTAAGATGGGTAGGTAGAAGAAGGTGAAACATCTCAATGTAAATATCATTCATCATGGGCTGCAAAATAACTAACTTTCCCTTTCCATAGTCATGAAACATTCTAGACTATCAGTCAAAAAGGCTCAAGGCATTTCCTTGACTTTTTTTGGGATCGGACCCAAGGCTCTATGACTGATCAATTGAAAGTGTGAAATGTCTATATTAATCCCTAAATCACATCATTTACCATTCATGCACTCATTTCCCCGAAAAAATCCTAAGTAAAACTTCATTTTTACTTAAATATACTCTAATCCTCATTTGATTAACTTCCTACATCATTTCAAAGCATAAAGCTCTCAAAATTACATTTTATCGTAAGTCTAAGTGATGAAGTTATTATAATGCAAATTTGCCTTTTAATCTTCACTTTCTTAGTTATATTTATGTGTTTTTGAATATACATTGTCCCCTTGTCATATTACCTCTAACTTATGTATTAACTCCCTACAATTGACCTTTTCCTATTATATAACTCCTTTTATAAATAAATCCCAAAAACCCACTTATTATAACTTAATCCAAAGTATTTTATTCCCACATGCTTAAATAAAACCCCCCTTATAACCCCTTTGGCTAAAATTTTATCCGTATATTTAATCCCGCCCCTATGGTAATTAAGTTTTCTTGATTTTATTTACCATATAAATAAAATATATGAACAAAAAGTTTAAAACATATGTTATATATGTTTTAAATCAAAAATCACCCGAAGTTTCATCTAAACTAAACTTCAATAAAAATGACCCTTTCCCTTGTATATTTTCTGCCCCAAGTCCCTTAACCTAAGGTTAGAACCTTAGCCTTACCTTTTCCCCGCATACATTACGCCTAAATCCCAGACCCTAACCACAGTTCGAAGCCTTGGTAATCCTTCTGAACACTTGATTTTCCAATAAGAATAAGTCATTTCTGTATATATGACTAAAACAAACCTTCTCCCGTCAAATTCATTTTTAACCTTCCGATCCCTAGAATCCATTTGATCCTATGATAATACACTTGTGCGAAATTTTTTAATACATTTATCTCTCCCCAACGCATGAAATTCCGACTGTCTGATCTATCCTTCATCTCCCAAGATCAATGGCCCAAAGTGAACCCGATAACTTACCTTTTCCCCGCACCTTTCCTTTTGATCGTGGTCGTTCGCTCGTTGAATCCAGATCCGATGGCGCTAATACATTTTCACGCTCATAAAGTAATCATTTGATGTTTTGGAAAAGCCGCGCGAAATGGGTGGTTTTTCCAAACCACCCCATGCTTACGTGTCGCCACCACGTTGTATCGTGTTCGAAAAGCTAATTTCCGCTTACCACCATTTACCCACGCGAATACCACTAGCGGTATTCCCTAAACCTCACCCATTTAACCAGAGTTTAATGTGATTTAACTATGGTTATACCATTGTTTAATACATTAAAATTATATTTTTCATTCAAATTTTCACCTTTTCGCTTTAAACCTGTAAAAACATTGCAGAACCATTTTTCCTCAAAATCATGCCGTTTGAACCCTGAGAAACTTTGCAGAGCCATTTTCAACCTACCAGTACCATTTTTCGACAACCATTGCCCTGAATTTCCATTACAAAGTACTACATTGTCCTCTGCGAAGCCATTTTCAAAAAATTGAAGACTGAGCACCTCTGCAACGTCTTCAACCGAATTCCACTGGTTCTCCAAGTACTTTTCTCTGAACTTGCCCTCTAAGATTTCAAAATTCCTATCGATTTCAAATAATTACCAAAATTACTGGAAAAAAGTGTCCATTTTTTAGGGGAAACTCTGTCAAAATTTCCCTGGAATCCCTAATTGCCCTTTATCACAGTTTTTTCCATACCCTGGTCTGTTTTACTGTTGAAATCAATTTTAAATACACGTTCTGAGCTTTAAATTCCTTGCATTTCCTAAAAACCCTGCTCAGAAACCCCATTTTTAGTAGAAATTCGCTAAGAAACCCCTGTTTCTCATAAAGGAACTTACCAAACCATTTAAGCTTGCTTAGTTCATATTAAAAATGACCAAGAAACAGGTAACCCCCAAGAATGGAGGCCCAAAATCTCAAAAGAAGTCTTCTGCAAATATTCCTCATCCTAAGTCCTTCAAAATTGACAAACCAACTCCTACACTCACGGCTGATTCTACAGAAGTGGTCAGACCAGTCCAGCCTCCAGTCATTCCTCCAGAGAACAGCCCTTTAGTTGATCTGGACTATAGAATACTAGACCCTAATGTATAATTTAACCTGCTTGATGTCTATAATTGGTGCTATGGCAAATCAGTGGAAAAGGGTGACAAAGATATTCCAATTTGGGAATCCAATCTTCCTAGATATATTGTCCCTCTCACTAATTATGTTCCTAAATTTATCAGATTATGCCAAGACTATCATATGCCAGAACAAAGATGTATTGTAAAAAAAGAAAAAGAGATCATGTTTTACATCACTGAAGAGTCGATAAATTCCATGCTGCAAATGAATCATGACCCCAATTCTGCTTCCCTATCAATAGAAGATTTAACCCAACTATATCTTGACTTGGATTTCAATACTAGATTCAAAATATACTAGACTTTTTGTCCAAATCAAGTTGATATTCCTAAGTTAAATCCTCCTTTCGACACCTTTGATTTCCCAGATGAGACTAGACAGATTGTCTCAATGCTCTTCTTCATACTAGGATACACCAGTGATGAATTCACTGATGTGGCTATCCTAGGTTTTCTGTCATCTCTAAGCCTTGGTCAATCACCATCCATTCAGTTCAATTTTGCTAGATTTATTGTTGAAATTATGCATTATCAATTATCCAGATTATCAGAAGAAGGATTTTTCAGATACTCCTCTTATCTACTCCACCTCTTCCTATATTATCAAACATATAATTTTCCAATTGAATGTCAGAAAGTGGATGCAGAAGGAAAACTTCTATCAGTAGTATTTTGGTCATCTATTCTAAGGAAATGGAACAAAGAGTATAGTTTTACAGATTTCAATGAATCATTTATAGCCCCTGCTATGTATCTCTTGGAAAAAGAGGAGATCCCTAGGATCAATGATGAGACAAGAATAATTCTGCAGTAATCAGAGAGCTACAAAACTGGAGATTGGTATTTATATAAAAATCATACAGAAATCAGAGTGTATGGCTCATCCCTGGCCCCATATAAGTTACCTAGATTTGTTACTACAAGAATATTTGCTTTAGAATATCTGAGACAACTATTGAATGTAGATGAAATCAACTTCATAGCTTCCAGGAAAAAGACCCAATTTAAGATGAAAAATCAAATTGGGCCATTCATTGTGAATAACAGAGAAGTTGCCAATGAAATAAATGTCAAACTTAAAGAGTATAAGTTCACATGTAGTTTTACATGGAATTATGACCCACAAGGTATTTTGAGTACAATAAGGGTAAAATGTAAGTTGTCTATTTACTTTCATGATCCTAAGCCCCATATTGAAATATATGTAAATAAAATTGAATGGGAGCCAAACACCCTATCTGATGATGATTCACAGGAAGTACAGGTAATACAGGTAGACAGTGGCAAAGGAAAACAGATTGAACAGACACAGGTGGCTTCTACAAGAAAAGATACTCATAATGTACATAAAAGAGACAGAGAAGGAGATAGTTTCATAGCTGAGACTATTGAGGACAAAAAATTCAAAATTTCTTATAGTAAAAGAGGCAAGTTAACAGCACAAGAAAAGGATAAGGCTGTAAATATTGAAATAGATGATGAAGCAACAAGAATAGTCACTGAAACATTAAAAGAGCTTCAAAATATAAAAATTGGAACACAACAAAAAGATACAATCATGAAGGAAAACCAGGCTACTGTCGATTTGCCTCCTTCTTCTCAAGAAGCTGACAATACAGAGTCAGAGATTCAGATCACATTCAGACAGATTAAAGAGAAGAATGAATAGATCAAAAATCAAGCTTATTCTAGATTTCTTAAGGAAAAGCCTGGAAACAAAGACATGCTTCTTTCAGAATTTGATTATTCATCCAATAAATTGGTAATGTCATTATTGAAGCCTACAGTGGCTGAGCCAAAATTAGTGGCAGATTATTCCAAAATAGATTTTGAGGTGGATGCAGATGCCATTCATGAATTAGATCAAATTGAATTTCATAGGAGCAATACTGAAATGCTATATTCCAAAATTGTTAGTAAAACTATGAAATCAATTAGGCTTGAGAAAACAGTGCTCAACCTCCAAAATCAAATGAAGTTGGACAAAGCCTCACTGTATGCTAATAATTTAAGAATAAAAACACTAGAAGATATAGTGATTGAAGCAGGGGGTGACCCAGTCAACATTGAAGGGGACAAAGTCTTAATTAAACAGAAAAATGAGGATATAGCTGCTCTTAGAAAACATTTGAAGTTGCCTCAGAGTGAAAACTCTCAAGAAAAAGAAATTCTACAGCAAAAAATAGAGAATGATGAATTAAAGCAGCTTGTACATCAAATGACAGATCAGATAAAAAAATGGAAAGTCAAATAGAAGCTCTAATGAAAGAGAATGAAGAACTAAGAAAAGCACAACCAATGGTCATTCCTACAGTGATCCCCACTATAAACACTGCTATACCATCTACTTTGGCAGAACACTTGGCACCGAAAGGAGTACTAGCAACTACAGTGCCAATTACTTCTCAGGAAATATGTGCCTCTTCTTCTTCATCCTCACAGATGAGCACACTACAAGACCAAGCAGCCGTGATCAAAGCCATGGAGGACATATCTATTAAAGATAAAGAGATTCTTAGTTTGAAAGGCATTATTAAAAATTTAGAAAATTCCAAAAATGATGCTTTGATTACTTCTAAAGGACATGAGAAAAGGGTCGATCGACTACAAGAACAGGTAAAGATTCTGCAAGCACAAGTAAATCTTACAGATCAAGTGGCCTATATAAAAAATCATTTATGGACCAAAATTATTGAAATCATTCATTCTCAATGGCCTTCAATTCGGATAATTTATGAACAGAGGGAGTTACTTCAAGTTGCTAGTGTAGAGATTGACAAGACTAAGAGGGAAATTGACAATAAACCAGCCCAAGCAATCCAACTCATAGATTTTTTAAATAGTAAAAATAGGGAAGAGTTGGAAGAATTGAAAATTGTTGATAGAACAGAAACCATTCTTCAAATCAAAAAGGTCCTGAACAAAAGAAACATAATGAGTAATCTAGAGGACCGGTGTAAAGACATGAATGTATCCATCTCAAGATTTTTAGCCAAATACAAAAAATTGTCAAAAGTAGGTTTGCCTGATATTCACGCATTGAATGACAAGTTAATGCCTCAAAAATATTATGATCTAAAAATCAACAAACATGCAAAAGAGCAAGCCAGAAAACCACTGCCTCAAGGATCACCAACAGGCAAAATACTTCTTCAGTATTTTGAAAATCTATTCTTTTTAGATAATGAGATCAGGCATATGTTCACTATCAAACCTAACTTTTCCAAGTATACAGAGGCAGATGAAAGTTACAGAAAATTGAAGACTATGAAGATCCCCTCTGCAGAAAAGTGGCAAGAATTCACAGATCTGTTGTGAATTTAATGGATAAAAAATAGGAAAATCACTTGGAAATTCATTTTTTACTGTTACCTCAAATGGTAAAAATATAGGGTTAAAGTGTATCAGTAGGTGAAAGAGTATCAGTGAAAATAAATTTACTGTTGGTTATTTTTTAATTACCACAGCAAAGCAACTCAAGTCAGATGAATAAAGATTATCAGCGTTGAAAGTTAGAGGAAATGAAAGTTCTTCAACCACTTTCCACGATAAGATGCACCTAATGCCATAAATACACACAGCACAACAACAATCAGTTCAAATTAGAATAATTAGTTCTATTTTTGCTTGTAAAAAGGTAACAGCTTGCAAACTGTTTTGCAGCTGTCCCTCTTTTTAAGTTTTCTTTCATATTTTTTATTAAAACATTATCTCAACTCCTGAGATATTTTGTAAACAGTTTTTTGTATAAATACTTCACAATTCGAATTATTCAGTGTGAATAAAATTTCTTAAGACAACTATAGTCTTATTTGCTGGTTATATTGAAGTTGGTGAGTCAATTAGCGAAAGCAGTAGACTAGAAAGAGATCAGAGACATCATAGCTAAAGATTCTCGTGGTGACAAGATAAGTCTCATTTATTTCCTTATTTTCAGTGTATTTATTTAAAGTTTGCATTCACTTGTATTATATTTTTCTAGTCTATAATGATCAACTAAGGAAAAATAAAACAGGATTAGTGATAATAAGCTCCCTGTTTCGAAACTTGTTGGCATTTTAATGTTTTCTACTTGATAACCGGACCATAGAATTATTAATTGCTCTAGGTCCCAGTTAGATCCCCTTATTCAATCTTCTTATCTGTAGCTTAAGGATTCTTAAGTGCCCTTTTGCTCAGATTCCATCCACTCCATCAAATCAAGCCTATACATAGCCTTAGAAGGTCACCTATCTTGCCCTTAGCACATTTTCATCTTTGAGCCTTATTTCTTAGTTCTGCTTGCCTAGAGAGTTGACTCCATTGCCCAATATTCTGGTAGATCCTTCTGTTTTACCTTGAAATCTCTTTATTCCCACCAATATTTTAAAATCAAACCCAAATACACAATCATAGCTAGCCTAATATCTGTTACTAAAACAAAGCTAAATCATACGGAGAGATCCCTCTCTGGAGTTCAAGAAGGCTAGATCTTGAATTCCAAAAGTGGTTCTTGGTTACCCCTGGTGTTCTTAACTGCAAAAATCCTCATCACACAACCTGAGAATTACTAGGGTGATAACAGGCCTTGGGGGTATTATGATCCTTGGAGGAAACTCCCACAGCTAGAAGAGTTAACAGAGAAAATTGGATCGAGTACAAAGGTGTGGCAGGTGGGTTTTACCCTGCACCAATTGTTATGGTGCATATATGATGTGTATTACAGTTTGTCTTATAATTTTGTTGAAGTAGCATACAACAATTTACATAGTGATATGAGAACCACTCTCTAGAGTATACATTGATTTTGTACACATGGCTTTTCAATTTCTTTTTAAGATATATCATTGGTGATGATCACATGATTATATAATGAACCATTAGGTTCAACTATGAAATTATTCCTCACAACACACACACACACACACATATTGATGAATTAATAATTTTTCTCATATAATTTTTTTAATCTATTTTGAAAAAAAATAAATTTATATATAATTATTTCTAAGAAGAACAAGAGAGAATTCCTTACGATATCTTCGTAAAACATATAATAGCAAGAAAATTAATCTATTGAAATTTCATTTCCAAACATATTCATGGATTAAAATGAAGATTAAAAGGAGATATTCATGGATTTAC
Source organism: Pinus albicaulis (assembly GCA_034641835.2). Lineage (NCBI taxonomy): Eukaryota > Viridiplantae > Streptophyta > Pinopsida > Pinales > Pinaceae > Pinus > Pinus albicaulis. Next base: position 240,425 of record JAXQQM020084974.1, on the reverse strand, counting down.
CTATAGCATCACCTCATAATTAAGAATGTAAATGTACAATATTGATGATACATAGGTTAGGAGAAAATTAATCTATTGAAATTTCATTTCCAAACATATTCATGGAGTAAAATGAGGATTAAAAAGAGATATTTATGAATTTACTTATAACATCACCTCATAAGTGTAAATGTACAATATTGATAAAATTTTATTTATATATGATAAATAATAAACCTTTATCTCACATGTATCATATAATCTTATAAACAAACAATTGCACCGGGGGTGCAAGGGAACACCGGAAGGAGGAGATGTGAATCATTTTGTGCTATATGAGGGGTAAAATGTGTAATAACTGAAGGAGCTGAATATTTTGTTCGTTTGTGACGATATGGAATATTGGATTTTATTTTTAATAAAAATAATAATTATTAATTTAATATTATTTTATTTTATTTTATTTATTTATTTATTTTAATCTTTATTTGATTTTATTTCTATTTATTTATTTTATTTTTATGTTTTAATTAAAAAAATTATTTTATTTGTATTTTTAATTTTATCTTTATTTGATTTTATTTCTATTTATTTATTTTATCGAAATAGTGCTGAGTATTATTGGGAGCTTCTTGTCAAAGGCTCAACCTATGGTCTCAACCATAGTCAATTTCATTTCCCTTTTACACAAATGGTTATAAAACCATGCACCCAAGGTATATTGCTTGTGCGGGAGTGCTTTTCCTTTTACATTAGCCTTCAAGCTATTTTAAAACACATGCTATTACATATAATAACAAAACAAAAAACTATTAAACCAAACCTATTTAAAGTATTCGGGGCCCACATTACAAATGCCCAAAGTGAACTATTTGCGCATATGTTATATATGAGCCAATGGTTTAAATAACTATCGAGCAGTGAAACAAAACTTACAACAAAATATTAATAAAACTATATCATACGTCCGGACTTCAAAGCGTTCCAAAATATCCTGCTGATGTCACCCCAATTTGTGACGCGAAAACTTCATAGAATACACCATATAAAAATTCGGGTCCGTTTTTTGGATTTGCGTACGGAGGAAAACTGTGACGCGAAAATAAAATTATTTCCGCCCTATCGGGTCCGGAATTCCACAATGCAGACGGGCCAAAAAATAACGCGATCGAATTGCCTACTTCCACGTGGATGGTTGATTTGTTCTGTGGTCTATGGGACCACATTCTTCTGAATTAAAATCTCCCACGTTTACCATTTAATTGCTCTGTTTCCAAAACAATACAACGCTCTATTTTCAAAACAATACAACGCTCTATTTTTAAGTGTGCAGGGACTGTGATTTCAAAACCAAAATTGACTGTTCATCAGTTTTAGAAAGCGTCTGTTTGACAGAGCCATTCAAACAGATTTAGAAAGCGGCCAGAGGACAGGGTAGTTGAAATTAATATTTCAACATCCATCATTCACTGAGAATACCCTCCTTAGTGCCTTCTTCGCCAGACTACGATGTGTTCATCAACAGTCGTGAACCCGATGTCCATTTATTCGCCAAGCATCTTTACAACAGTCTTGCTTCCAGAGGATTGCGAGTCTTTCTCGACAGCATATAATTTCAGGCTGGACAATCCATACCTTCACAAATCAAAGACGCAATTAAAGGAGCCTCTCTCGTTATTAATATTTTCTCTCCAAATTATGTGCAATCGCAAAGGTGCCTCCATGAACTACTCCTCGTGCTGCTCTGTAAGCCGACCATTTTTGCAAAGGCATATAAGTGTCATTTATTTCATATAAGTGTCGTTATACCGACGGTGGCCAAAGCGTCGCTATTGCGGCAGATGCCTCCAAATGTCGCAATTGCGACACTTAGACATTGTGTTGCAATTGTGACGCTTGGAAGCAGCTGTCGCAATAGCGATGCTTTGGGGCATAGTGTCGTAATTTCGTATAAGTTTCATTTATTGCATATAAGTTTCGTTATACTGATGGCGGCCAAAGCATTTCTATTGCGATGGATGCCTCCAAACATCACGATTGCGACACTTAGACATTGTGTCGCAATTGCGATGCTTGGAAGTAGTCGTCGCATTAGCGACGCTTTGGGGCATAGTGTCACAATTGTATATAAGTGTTGTTTATTGCATATAAGTGTCGTTATACCGACGGCGGCCAAAGCGTCGCTATTGTGACGGATTCCTCCAAACGTCGCAATTGCGACGTTCGGAAGCAGTCGTCGCAATAGTGACGCTTTAGGGCATAGTGTCGCAATTGCGATGTCTTCCTCCAAACGTCGTAATTGCGACACTTTGTCTAAGTGTCGGTATTGCGACACTTTTCTCTAAACGTCGGTATAGCGACGGTTTTGGGCAGGATTGAAAATTTTTAAGGAAATTTCCGACATTTGGTCAAAAGTGTCGGAACCAAGTGTTGGAATTTCCCCCAAATGTACTATTGAGTGATTTATATCAGCAGAATATGTCATTTTTGTTTCTGGGATTCGTTCATTATCCAAACAGTTTTCTTCATGGCTAGTTTCTAATGTTGGTATGGAAAAATCATTCTCTGATTTTAGGAAATCATATATGTGTTTGTCAGTGTCAAACACTTGCTAGTGATCCTCATTGTCAGGCACAGCAGGCCTATTTTTACCTTTAAATTAAGTTGTTCATTTATCTGAGTTACTTGGAAATTGCTGGCATTGAAGGCAAGTTCATTTTCTAGATGATTTTGGACTCTTGGTATGAAAATGAGTTCATACTTTTCAAAGATTTTTAGTAAATCCAATGCAGCATTTCGATATTCGCTAAGTCTTGGGTTCTTCGCTGAATATTCCCCTTTAATTTGTCTTATGATAAGTTCAAAGTCTCCTAAGATTAATATTTCGTGGGCTTCTAGTTGTTTAAGCAATTGTAAGCCAAGGAGCAGGGCTTCATATTCAACAATGTTATTGGTGCATGGAAAGTCTAATTTATATGAATAACCCTGATTTTTATTGTGAATCCATACACCTACCTCTACACTTGTTTTATTACAAGACCCATCAAAGTTTATTATCCAAAGTATTTCTGTCTCATTTTCATTTTCTTGCTGCTACTGATTACTACTATTTTGTATCTGAGTTGATGGTAGCTTGGATTGTTCTGGTGAACTGATATTTTCTTTGTTTTCCTTCTCTTGTTGAGTGATTTCATCTGTGTTAAACAAGATGAAGGAATCTAAGCTTGTTAGAATGGAGTATATTGGAGAGTTGTTTGGTTTATCGATGTTGCTCACCATGTATTTCATGTGGGATTCTCTGTATAATCTTCTATTCTGGTTGAATACTGGGATGGTGGCATAGGACATGTCCATTTGAAGGCTCCCCTGAAGTTTGGCTCCCCATGATCTTGACAAGAGCATGCCATATTTTGGGGGAATGTCAGATACTACTATGTCCATCACTAGACTCTTAGCAGGGATTTGAGATAAGTTAACACATAAATCTTTGATTAAACCCAAGAATTTGACTTTTCTTGAATCAAAGGAATACATATCTTTAAATGGTTTAGTAATTTCTAATCCTAAGCTTTCCATTACTACTTTAGGCATAAGATTATGTGAAGCTCCAGAGTCTAACATGGCATTATGTAATATTCTATCATGTATATTCAAACTGACATAGAAGGGAGGGACAACTCCTTCTTGGTATTTTCTTTCAACTTTAGGAACAAACAACAACTATGGTTTTTCATCAATCAAGTTCAAAGTGTCAGTGTCACTTCCTAAATTTAAAGATTTTAAAACATGGTTTTTGTACACTTCTTGGGTTACTAGTTCAGCTATAGGTATAGTAATTTTTATTTTTGCAATCTCTCCCTCAAGGCTGAAAGGAACTATTGTTTTTGTGATATTTGCATCTGTTTTTTCAATTGAATTCCTTTCAACAATTCTGATTTGTTGAACTTTTTTTGGACTGTTATTAGGGACAGTTTTTCTAGGGCCACTAGCTGAGGTGCTAGGGCTACTTTGTTCAAAATTTGGCTGGCTACTTTTCTCTTTGTTTAAATCTTTTTTCTTAGCCAAAATGTTGGTTTTCTCTGTTTCTTTCTTAGGTTGATTTTCTGTATTTTTCCTAACAGCAGATCTAGTGTTTTTGTCATTTGAATTATCTATGTTCCCCTTGATTCTAAGATCATACTGTTTGTGTACCTCCATGATTACATTTTCAAACCCCAACCTATAATCTTCAGAATACTCATAAGTGTTTTCATTTTGATCTGAGAAGAAGAAACCTTGTTCTTCTTCAGTGAGGAAGATATCATCCCCACTGTCTGATCCAATCAAGTTTACATGATTTTCTCCCAATATTTCAATCTCCCTTTCTTCCTCGTCTTGATCTACATATTTTTTTTGGAAGGGAGTCTAATCTGTTGGTCATTGTATTTTTTCTTATCTTGATTGTTTTCTCTTATATAATTCTGGTTCCTATTTCTGTTTTTGGGGTTGTTCTAATTGTCTCTTGGTGGCACTCTATCATTTAAATTTATCTTTTCAAGAATTCTCTCCATCAATTTCACTAGGTTGTCAATTTTGGTGTCAGAAGATGAGGGTAAGAGCGCAGTGTCATATTTATAAGTTACCCTCTTTTCTGCTCTTACCCTTTCTCTTTTCTCAATTAAATTTGCCTCTACACTTACAGCCACCTTCTGCATGTCTTCTAGAGTTAAGTAATCTCTCTCCCTTAGTTGAAAGGCCATTTCAACATCAAAGCCTTTAGGATATTTTACTAAGGCCAGGCCTTGGGGAGGTTTCATGTGAGGTGGAAGAGCATTGTAGACACTGTTAAACCTTGTGGAGTAATCATGAACACTCTCTCCCTGATTTCTTTTAAGATTGCTATACTCTGTTAATATTTGGAGAGGGTTCTTTTTTATTTCCCATTTGTTTATGAATATTTGATGTAAAGAAGGGAGATCATTGATGATGTTAGGAGTTAAGCTTTTAAACCACTTTTTTACTTCTCCTCCTAAACTTTGGGCAAATATTCTCATTTTAATGGTCTCATCATCTATCTCCATGTAATCAAATGCATCTTCCATTCTGTCTACATGTTGTTGAGTTGTGGTAGATTCTTTTCCAGTGAAATGGGAAATTTTAGAATGATAGTCATTTGGTAAGGGAACCATAGGCTGTGTTAACACTAGTGGGGCATACCATGCTGCCATGGCTGGAAGGGAAGGTGGATTTAGAAGAGGTGGATTGACAATAGGGAAAGTGGGCTAAAATGGAGTGTTTTGAATAGTGGTAGTATGGATTGGAGTGGAAGAAACACTTTGGCAAGAAAACTGGTTTTGAGCAGATTTGTTATGGAAGAGGCTAAAGTGGTGAAGAAGCTGGGAATCAAGAGGAGTAGAAGGTGAGGCTTCTCTACTAAAGCTCTGCTACAAATCTAAAGATTCAAGATCATCTCGGTTTAAATCACTTTGAGACCTGGTTCTGAAGATGTTCTTTGTATGATGTAAGTCAAAGTGTAAATCCTCCAAGACAACAAGGTTTTCAGGGACAAATTTTGTTCTTAAGAGGCTCCTATCAGCAGCAGATTTTCCAAACTTGGAAGTTTGCCACAAAATCTTCTCTGGATTTTCAACTATTGTAGGAGGATTAGGGTTTGGATGAGATCTAGTGTTGATCCTATGTGAAGCGAGACTGTTTTTTCAAAAATGGGAGAGGCTGAAGTTTTTTAGAGATTGTTTTGAAATTTTTTCCTCTCACAATGAATATTTTAGTATGAGACTAGGTTTCTAAACTTCCTCACGGTTGGTTAACACAGTCCTAAAGAGATCTCGAGACCTAGATGAGTAATAGGCCTACTGGGGCTAGTGGAGTCACCAGGTGGAAACTTTTTAGCTTTTGTGAAGGTAAAATGTTTTATGGTTCCACCACCATGTTTATTATGAAGCCAATCTAAAATATTTTTGGATTTTTATATATTTCTATGGTTATGAGAGTGTCTTACATCTAATTTCAACACTTAGCTAAGGTTATGGAACAAATAAAGTCTACTCTATGGCTTACTAACTGATTTTTCTTAGATATTTTGAAGGATTAAAGAGTCTACAACAGTTTTCTAGAATATTATGTACTCAATAAGCAGATAAAGTGATCAGATAGTGTCAGTTCAGGATATGTGGGTCTTATAAAGGATGTTTAAGTTTGTTTAGGTTTAGAAGGTCCCACCATAATTGCCATTATGTTGGGGTTCCTGAGCTTTGATAGATTGGCTAACCAAAAGACAAGACAACATGAGAACCAATCTTTAGAGTTCCAGGATCTAGTCCTCCTGTTCTCAGAGAGGGATCTCTCAAATTGTTTGCAAAGATATATCTTGTTTGCTTTTAAGTATTGATTTTAGACTAGTTATTAAGTTCAGGTGTTTGTTTGGTTTGTTTTTTTGTTTTTTTGGTTGAATTGGCACACCAAAACATGAAAGGTCTAAGTAGTATAGATAGGAAGAAAAAGTGTCAGATTCATTGGGAAATGGAGTCAAGAAGAGATTTATGACAAACTCATCAATGGATATGGGATATCAAAGGGAAAATATAACTTGGCCACATGATCCTTTAGTTTTGTGAATGAGATGGACATCAATGATTTGAAAAGAGAGTTTGAATTCTCAACAGAGGGAACTTAAAAAATAACTTGAACATAAAGAGGCATTTGATAGACAGGGCTAACCATGAAATCTACAAACCACACTTTAAGCAAATAATGACTTCAAGACAAATTTTAAAATGAAATCTAAGATTCGAGAGCACATCCTATTTCCTCAAATATTTTATTTCAAAGGAGTTTAGAAAACATGAAAGATTCACTGATAATTGCAGTCATAGAAGAGGGAACACCTAACACATCTATGATTACAACTATAAAGACCTTTAAAACAATTATTTAAGAAGGAACAAAGGGCATGATCAAAACAGACCTTTTTGGAAAACTATAAACAATGGTACTTCAAACAGAGACTTCAAAAAGAGCTTTCAAGTGGCAGCAAACAAGCAGGGAAAACCATAAATCATGCTGAAATAAACTATTTGAACTGTTTGAGAAATAAACAAGCATAAGGGCTCAATAGAATGATTAAAGACTCTAAAATTCCTTAGCAGAAGAAAACATAAAATAGTGAAGGATAAACAGGTCTAAGGTGCTTCCAAGAGTCATTTCTTAGCCTAAAATTTTCATCCTACTGCAGTAAGAATTTATGAAACATAATGAAAACAGGAAAACAACAGACAGTTCAGGATACATCACCAATAGCCAGGCTCAGGGATCCAGTGATAGAGCCTTCTCATGAACAATCAAGTCAAAACATCATCAAGCTTCCAAGACTTCAATTTCTTCTTCAACTTCAACAGACTATGTATTATTTCAAAGAGTTTCAGTGTTACAACTAGTGACCAACCAACCAACAACTTCTCATTTTCTTCGGAAGTATTTATAGAAGAAATGAGGAGGTGGAAGAGTTCTAGGGTTAGATATCATTAATTCCATACTAAATGCAACTCCCAACCTTGAAATCCATGCAAGGTATAAGGCAGGAAAGCATTCATTTTACAACTTTGTTTCATTAACTCTGTTTTCTGCTTTTTAGGCTTAGTGGGAAAAAAATTGACTTTAAGGCACTTTATAATCTTTACAATAACTTCTACCGACGGTTTGGAATATTTGATTTTGCTTGTAATAACTGTTAGCTACCTTTGTCTTTAATGTTACTGACTAAGCTTTAATCTGGGTTTTCCTTTGAGGCAGAAAGGCTGCAAGGTGTCAATTTGGTAGCTACAGAATCAATTAGCCCCTTCGATGTGGTATTCAAGGCTTTTCTGGAGGTTTGTCTTCATTCTGTGGATTAGGCCTTCGATATTCAATTTTTGCCTTGATCCCTTTAAGCTTTGATTATATCTTTAATCCTCTGATTATGCTCTGATCCTATGTATTTGATACTGATATTCTTAATCACCTGATGTTCACTGTGTTTGTTGTTTGCAGGTGCACAGAGGGTTTTCATAGGTGGAGATTTTTTTTTTAATGAATCGATGATCATGACTCATCGATCCAAACTTGAGAAATAAAACCCCCTTAGATCCCATCTGACCTGTATCTAAGGCCACGGGGATCATCATCCTCGGCCTATGATACTATAACTGGCTGCGGGAGGGTTTTACCCTTTAACTTATAAAACCTGCATAAAATAAACAATAATTATTTAAATCCTATGGAAATAGGTTTAAAACTACTGAGGAGGGTTCATGAAGGTGGTTTGGAGCTGTGAGAACGGATGAATGCAGCAATAGAAGGGAGAAACCCTTGGCAGAAGTGAAGCAGGGTCTGAATTTTTTGAAGTTGGCGCGGGAATGATAAAGGGTGGTTTTGGAAAACTGGAAGCAGTTGGGGGGGTAAGCGGCATTAGCTTTTGGAACGTGATATGTGTTAGCATTCGACACGTGGATTTCTAAAACAACTTTTATCGCGCGGAAGTAGCACACTGGGAAGGAGGGGTGAAAATCACTTGATATTGATCATCGACCATTGTATTGGAGGCTCTAGATCCAATGGTGCGGGTTGAGCGCGATGGATGAAGAGCTGCAGGGTAAAAGTGTATGTCGGGTCCATGGTGACGTAACGTTTCTATCTCGTAGTGGACGGGTGTTTGGGTTATCGAGTTAAGTCCTGATCGTAGGATATCTCAGATGGACGGTCAAGATTTAAAAGGAGGAGCGGATAGATGGATGGAGGAAAAAGTAAGGCAGGGTGAATGGGAGGAAGGATGGGGCTCGATGGCCGTTGATCTGCAGAGATCAACGGTCTAGATTTGTTTCGATCATAACATCGGGAATGAAGAAAATAGAAGGAAAGTTGGGTTCGGGAAAGGTTTTTAAGCCCTTTAGTGCCCGATTGCAGGGCTTTAGGACGCATGGAGGAAGGGGCTAAAGGAAATAGGCCCTCGGGGGCTTAAATGATTTATAGTGCTAGAAGACCGTTTTTAGGCCAAAAACAGGGATTTTAAAGCCAAAAGAGGGTCCCGATAGGTGAGATAAGGGTTTTTTAAACTAAATGAAAGGGGGAAATAAGGTTTAAAGAGGATTTTGGAATGGTTTAGAAGCCAAATGAAGGTATTTATGGATGAAAATGGAGAATGAAATGGAGAAGTGTAATGATGAAAATTGGAGTTTTTAAGCAGTCTTTCTCTTAGTAAATAGTAGATACTTTAGGACTAATAGTTAAAGAGCAGTGAAGATTAACTCAAAGGGTAATTATCATCATAAGACTTCAAAAGATGATAAGTTTTCAAAGGAAACTATCTCTTGAAGGCTTAAATACAAGATTAGCCACCACATGGTATAACAGAATTTATAGGTGGCTAACAGCCAGCATGCATGCGCTAGCCAAGTTTAGACAATACTTCGTGGGGAACCAGGTCAAGGTGAGGATAGACCACAATATCCTCCAAATTTTCTTATAGTAGAGACAACTTCAGGAGAGGCATAAAAAGTGGGCCAGTAAGCTTCAAGCTTACGACTTTGACATCAATTATGTCAAAGGGAAGCATAACATGGTGATCAATGCTTTATCAAGGAGGCTAGCGTCCCCCTCACTGATGAGTATCGAGGCGGATTGGAAGGCCCAACTACTAGTTGAGTGCTTGGAAGATTGGTTTTCATGTGATATTTTGGATGGACATGTGACATATGACCGATACTAGGTCATGGATGAGGTGATTTACTAACAAGACCAAATCTATTTGATAGCTAACTCCTAGTTGCGGGGGAATATTTTGCATGGAGCCAACGATTCTCCATTAACTAGGCACCAGGGGTTCACCAAGACCTACCAGACCATTAGAGAGAGGTTCTCATGGAAGGGCCTTAAGAAGGATGTTCTGAGACATGTCCAGGAGTGCACAGTCTTTGAGAGGAATAAGGGGGGCTGACCCATCTTGCAAGATTGCTACAACAGCTTCCCATCCCTGAAGGGAAGTGGGAAAGTATTTCGATGGATTTCATCACCGAGTTTCCCATGGTGTAATGGAAGGACTGTATCTTTTTCTTGGTCAAAAATTTGACGAAGTACGCACATTTATTTTCCATCTCAACCTGATACATGCCCTCTCAGGTGGCCAAGTTGTTTTTCAGGCACATTTTCAGACTGCATGTTCTCCCCAAGACCATAGTCAGTGGTAGGGATATCAGGTTCATTGGTGGATTTTAATAGGATTTATTCTGATTGGTGAGAATAGATCCCACACCAAGAATGAGCTACCATCTGCAGATAGATGGGTAGACAGAGATAGTTAAAAAGTGGCTTGAGAGCTACTTGTGTAACTATTTCATGGGGCACTAGAGGGACTTGTTGCAATGGCTGCACTTGGGGGAATACTGCTACAACATGATGTTCCACATGAATATTGGTATGAATAATTTTCATTCTTTTTATAGCTATGATGCATTGACATTTTCTGATGTTATGCTTGGAGCTAGCAAGGCCCGTAGGGCCAAATATTGGATCCAGGAGAGCCAAGACATTCTAAGAGCTCTCAATGATAACTTGGTGACAACACATAATCAACAAAATATGTATGCATATAGAGGCCGTGTGGAGAGATAGTTTGAGGTGGGGGACTTGGCTTACCTTCACCTCCAGCCCTGCATACAGTCCAAGCTAAAGTATAAGGGGGCTGAGAAGCTCAAGCCTCGCTTCTATGGGCCATACAGAGTCATCCAAAGAGTGGGGGAGGTAGTATTTGAGTTGGAGCTACTATAGGGGAACCAGATGCACAACATTTTTCATGTGTCTTTCTTAAAGAAGGCCATGGGATAGCAAGCGACAACAATCACCGAGTTGCCTCATATAGATGATGAGGGGAACTTGGTGCTCTAGCTAGAGGCTATTTTAGACACCAGGGAGAGGCACTTGAGGAGCTGAGTGGTGAAGGAATACTTGATTAGGTGGATGAATCTTCTAGATGAGGATTCCACTTGGGAAGGGGAGCAGATCCTCCAGCACCCATCACTATATTTGCTTGAGGAAAATAAATGTCTTGGTGGGGAGGACTATAATATTCCTAATTAGACTATTAAATTTTGATAAATGTTTCTATCTCTAATGTTAGGAAGAAATAAGGTGGGTCGAGGACCCACAAATATTATTTTGGGGAAAACTAAATTAAATTCCTATAGTTCCAAAGAGAATATTTTGACTTTGGTAGGGTCTAAGTGGCCAACATATAGTGAGTTGCATCCCCTTAGGTGGCAGCGTGAGGGAGGATCGAAAGGAGGTTGCACTGGATTGGCTCGAAGGAGACGCCACGCAGTCCATGGTGGGCACATGAGGAACGTTGAGGCTCACTTAACAAAAGGAAGGAGGGGCAGCATAGTTTCCTCATTAATTCACTTATCTTTATGTTTTCATTTTGACATAGTACACTTATGTTGGGTGCCAAGTCTGCAGTCTTGTTTAGCACACAATATTTTCAGGTGAAGATCTCAACCTCTGCCTCAGGGGACTTTGAGTGCTTTCTTAAGATAAGAATCTTACCATTTTGTAGGAGCATTTCACATAAGATATTTCAGGAGGAGCCTTTTCACTTTAAGGACTGGGTAAAGGATGAAGTGACTGTGTAGTGGAGGACGCAATGCAGTAGGGAGGTTGTTTCTAGGAAGTGAGAAGAGAGGGAGTAGCAGCTGAAAATTGGTGGGGAAGCTAAGTGCTTCCTAATAGGGTTATTGCACATATTTCAGGGAATTTTTGCAGTGGATTCTTCAGGTGTGTAGCTCCAACTAGTAGCATAATGGATCAAGCCAAACAGGGGAAAATTCTCGGGGTCATCCATTCCAAAATTCATTCGTAGGTTTTTGTGGGTTTCCTGATTAGAATATGGTGTTCAAGTCCTAGAATTAGCCCAAACAGTATTCTGAAGTTTGCAATAGCTAAATTTATGGGCAGAGTAGCACAGAACCAGAGCCACGCAGAGCCATTTCCAGGGGGTCATTTTAGCTTTTTTTGAGATAGTATTCATCATGCCTTGAGCAGTCCCAGGTGCATTCCTTCCAGCACGATCATTGTACTCATTTCCAAGCATTAATAAAATGGATCAAATCATATTTTTTGTTGTAGTTTTCACGTGTTAATGGTGTTACTTTATTTGTTGTAGTTTCTAGTATATTGTTGCTTTGTATTATTGTTATTTTCCCATTTGGGGTATTACAAATTATATGGAGAAATCCACCTATCTAAGATGAGTGAATCTGGGAATATCCTCATGGAAGACATTTTGGAACTACTTCAGGATACGATATACGGTTAATATGTAACTGTCATTAATCTTAGTGTTTTTGTTGGCTCCAACGCTACTAGAAACTTTCATGAAACTTCGGATGCATCCCTTCCCGTTGCTTCTCTTGGCTTGCATGTTTTATTAGCCTCATGGATATGGGTTCCACTATCCCTATAAAATTTTCCTTTCTCCATGGTCATCTAAGAATTCAACTACCTTCTCATAGAAATCGACTTTTATCTTATGTGCATACAAAAAATCCATTCCCAACGGTATGCTATATGCTCATAATGGCACCACATTGAGGTCTTCCATAGTTGTAATTCCATTTAATTCAATTGTGCATGCCTTCACCTAATACTGGACCCTCTTATTTATTCCCATGGTTAATTGAACTAGTTGTGATTCTTCATGTGGTTCTTTGTTCGATTGGCATCGTTCCATAAGCATTGGGATAATGTAGCTATAATTAGAACTGGGGTCAATCAAAATAGAAATAATTTGATCGCAAACATTACCTTCCATATTTATTGTGGAATCCTAATGGTCTACCTTTTAGTCTTCTAGTGTTGCGCAGATCGTGGGCATCCCATGCTCCACATCTCCCAAAATCCTTGCTTCCTTTTCATTATACAATTTTGATCTAACGTGCTTGCATTGTGAGAAATCTTGTCTTAAATGATTTTTGCCACATGTCCAACACTTATATGGATCCTTCCTATAACTCTTCCCTCTTTCTTGAGCAGAACAGTCTTTGGCTACAATGTTGAACTTTCATTAACTCTCTTGAGTAGCAAGGGAAGTATGTTATTCATTAACCATTTTTTTCATTTTTCCTTTGAACTTGGAATATCTTTTAGACTTCCAGTTAGATTTAAACTTTGGCCTACGGTTGGATTGAGCATAACAATGTTTCAAATTTTTAATGTCATCATTTAATGTTTGAGACACATCTTTAATATATGGCACGTATCTCAGCAATTCCAAAAACTTAGTGGTGTATTCTTCATCCGACATTGGTCCCATTCTGAACTCATAAAATTATTTGTCCTTGTTGTCATAGTAGTTTTTTGAAAAATATTTCTACTTAAGGGCCTTTCAAATTCATTCCAATTTAAGCCATCATCAGTTATTCCCATGACATTCTTCGAATATTCCCACCATATTTCTGATTTTATGTTCATATTCTATATGGCTACCTTTTCTTTAATGTTCTCAGAATACTTATGGATTTTGAAGAGCTTTTTCATTCCTAGGGGCGAAGCATCTGCATCTTCAAATTTCTTCATCTCTCCTTAAAATGTGGGAAGTTTTCCTTCTTAAATTCCCAAAGCATATGTTCCCTTTCTCTCTTTCTCTAATCATGATGATGAGAATGGTGATGATATCTTCGAGTAGTAGAACTAGAATGTCTACAAGAATGATTCCCACGAGTACTAGTCCTTCTCTTTGGGATGCTTAATGGTGCATTCCTTCTTACTTTTTATTCACTTTCCCTCCTATGACTCTTCTGGTAACTACTATAATATTATCCATTTGTTCTCTCTTCTTATTCTAAAGGGATTTATCGGTCTCTATGACTAGATCCTAGCGCATACTGCCTCTGTCTCTGCAAGTTTGAAATTATTTCTAGTATGACTAAATTTAGCTCAAATTTATTTTCCTAAGACCTTACCAACCTTTCATTATAAACCTTGTAACTCCTAATATCGACCCTTAGGCTCCTCAAGATATCCATTAAGTCTAGAGTATCTACTCCTCTCCCTTGTCCAACTGATTTTTCTTCTTATTTTTCCTTGCTTCTTCATGTGTATGTTGTGATAGATCAAAGCTATACTGCACCATTCCTGTCCTCATATATTTAATCCTTAGTTTCTTATTGTATTATATTTTTTGATGTCACACACACCTAACTATTATATTTAAACATATGTTATCACCTTGGCTCACTATTGGAAATATGTTGTTACAAGGCTAGCTAAACAATACATTGCAAGTTAGCACATCAATAATAATGAAAGCATATCAATCATTAGTACCATGCTACATACTTAAATAAAAAGGTAATAACAACATGTATACATGAAATCAAATAATAAAAAACTGAATTTTAACACCTAAACGTTTGTTTAGTCAATTTTCTAAAAATACTTATAATACCCCTCCTTATGGGAACTTTGTTGTTATTTGCCCATGATTAAGCCCATCCAGACCAAGTGTTAAACCTAGATGATTTGATAGCACTCTATAACATAGCCCCCTCCTACTCCCACCCAAACATATGTTATAAGGAGGCATTCACCATGTTGACCCGAGATCCAAGGTAGCATTATTGGAATGGGGTGTAATAATTTTGATCTTTTTCAACTTCCTATAAATACATATTGATGATTTCATTGTGTTCATCTCGTTGATAAGATTATGGAGATATAATTTTTTTCCCAATCCAACCTCCATATCAGAATTTTTGGCCACATAAAGTTTAGTGCCAAGTCATCAATTTTCCATGTGGCACTCACATGGTTATCCCAGTCAATCTCATCAATGCCACTTGTCATTAGTGCATTAGTTGTTGATCCATTTATGACCCAGGGTATTAACATATAATTTCAATATATATACATACATATGATTTTTTGACCCTTCACTGCCACGTCATCCTGGATATAATCCTATCTCAAAGTAAAACACCCCAGCAGAAACTTTGTCACATGAATCCTTAAACTATTGAGGTCTAAGATTCCACGATCGCAGTCACATCACCCCAGGAAAAAATCACCTTGGAAGAAAACCCATCTCATAGAAAACTAATTCTCTTGAAAACTCTTTCCTAGTGAGAACTCCTTCTTAGAAGAAATATGCACTTAGACTCGCTCCTGCCATGTCATCTCTAAGAAAACCCCTCAACAAAAATAGGTAAGCCATTCTTGATGATAACCTTTCTCTATGATAAATTTGCTCGGAGGAAACTCCATTTAGGAAGAATACAAGCTCGTACCCACTCTTTCCATGGCATATCAAAAGAAACTCACCTCAGCAAAAACTTATCTCAGAGAAAACTCCCCAAAAGAAACTTTGAGAGACTAAGCAATAAACCATCAAGATTAAGAAATTTATTGACTGTTGAAGGAAAAACATCAGTTAAGAGACAAATAATATTCATAGTCATGGGGTTGGAAAATCAAGGTGTTGAGACGAAAATTTAAGTACAACAGATGATGAAAAAACCCCATAGAAAAAATTATCGGAAGATTGGAAAGGAGTGGCGCTGCAACAACTTGTGCGATCTAAGATTATGAGATCTCGATCACTAGGGAAAGGTCATATGAGACATATTTTTGAAATAATCTAGGGCTATCCATAGTATGGTTGTGCTTGTCATACGTTATATGTCACGCTTATAGGGACTTAGCCTAAGTATCAGTTGCGGTGGTTCTACAAATGTTTGTGCCTACTCTAGGACTGAGCTAGTCTCGCTTAAGGTTGTTATATGACACACATGGAACTATCTATTCTAAGCTTTTTCCATCCTATTCTGGACCCTTGGCTTGCATCCCATATACATATATTTATATAATCACACATTAATAGCTTCATTATTTCTCTCGAGCTTAGTCTATTATGAATCTCAAGCCTAGTAGACATGCCTATGATAAATTCATTGATAAGGAAAAATTATACCCCTTTCCCAATTACTCAAACAATTTAAAACAACATTTCAAAGGTTCAGGTGAGTTAGGAATAATTTCAAATACTGGGGAGACTTTTGAATCGTTTCACACCTCTTTCAATAATATATCCTTATATATACACTTGGGGAAGTAACATACATGACACATGACTCAAATACCAAGCTCAAGTTTACATATGTAATAGCCCTGGTGAAAATTCCATGTAATAAAAGTTAATAAAGTAAAAATAATAACCACGATTCATGGGACACTTATTCCAATCTGAATGTGGGGCAAAACATCCTAGTGAGGTCGTTCATTGGTTTATTATGGGTAAGGAAATTAGCAAAGGAAATGGAAAAGGATTTAGAAAGGAAAAATGGAATTTTTGGCACATTTATTTATGAAAATAATGGAAAATAGGAGAAAAGGAAGGTGAAAGGTCATAGGTTGCATGTGATGAGGAAAATGAAGGAAAATAATGGAAAATGAAGAAAATATAGGCTTAATTGATAAAAATGATTCTGAGGATCAATTCATACCTTTTGTCAGTTCATTTTTGGAGCTCTCTCGTTATTCTCTCTCTCTCTCTCTCACTCTTAGACACATATTTTTCTTGGAGCACTTTGGCATTGGATTAAGAAAGGAAAAGAATGCAAGAGGAAGGAAGGAGCAAGCAAGGAAGAGCAAGATCAAGAAACTACAGTAGGATTATTTGTAGGTATTGATTTTCATGTGTTATTTCCTTGCTATATTTTTCATGCATGGTATTCCATGTGGTTATTTTTTGTCATGGCATAGGTTTTAGTAGGTGTGATAGTTTTTTCAGCCTAGCCTTTCCATTTCCATATAGAAATGGTGTGATGGATTTTTCATGTTTTGGTTGAGCTAGATTCCTGGATGGATTTGAAGTTCAGTGAGGTGGATCTCTGAAAGGAAAACACATGGCCTAGTGATACTTGAATCAGATTTTGGATTGTGGTAAAGCTAATAGCCTAGTGACCCCTGAACCAGACTCTAGGTTGTGATAAATCCAGGTTTTGTGTGCCTCGGTGGGCCTAGGAATCCTCGACTGGTTAATGGCGGAATATATGGTGAAGCTAATAGGTGGTTTCCCTTGATTAGGCATAGGAATCCTTGTCAATGAATGGCAGGATATATGGTAAATCCTAGAGGGTGGAGTCTCAGTTTAGGGCCTAGTGATCTAGTGTAGATCACTTTTAAGCTTGAGAGACTAGGATACAAGAAAATTCCTCATAGTGTAGGTGGAGAAATATGGTGGCATTCATGCTTATTTTATGGTCGAGTGATCTAGGATGGATTGTGGTAAATACTTGTTTCTATTGACGAGGGTGAGTTGTTTTAGCCTCAAGATGCCCTGGTTGTTTATTTTGGCTTGAATCCCACATTCATACTTGGAATATGGCACGAGGGTGATTGGATGAAGAGATATTTGGCTCAGCCAATCTATGGTCGAGTGGAACGTGATAGTACATCCTGGGTTGGATTTTGCATTCATTAATGAGAGGTTCTTCCCTTGACATTTTATGTGTAAATATACTGGTTTATATGTGGATTATATGGTTGATATATCCTTGATATTTTTGTTGTTATTATGCCAGTTATAAGCATGCATTATGATAGTGATGAATTATGTCTCTCCCCATGTTTTGATTTGTAAATGAATGAACAATGTACATATGACATAATAAATAATAATGCAGGAAATGATGTAAAGGAACGATGCTTCTTAGCGATTCTCAGATAAGTATGAGACCCCTATGCTCAGATCTATTGTTTAAACCTATATATTATATATTTGTGACATGTTTAACGAAATGCCTGTCATGGCTAATAGGGGTCAAGTCTAGACCTTGGCAATGTTTTTGCAAACGTATCATAATTTTTTTGTTATAATTCAACAATGAACCTATCATTGAGTTCTAGGTAGTGACCTGGCCTCTGGGCCTGAAAAAGTGGCTCAAATCTCGGGGACACTGGAACAGGTCTGAGCAAAAAATTCCCTTGACCCATGCATTCCCATGCTATGGGAGCGTCCACATCCTCCCAAACATATCCTTGTCCATATCAAGAGAGCTTATGGGGGTTTAATGGCATAAAAACCCAGTGGGACCCAAGGGCTAGCTACCTGAGTGGTTGGGATGGATCCTAGGAGTTTTTTTATTGATGTGGAAGGTTTCTGTGATGTGTTTTCATCAATTCCACTTCCTTAAGGTTACCTAGGAGTTTGAATTAGATCATAGTAGCCTCTCCTTGCATTTTTACCATGGTTGGATAGTTACTTGGCTATATGTGGGAGGAGGGTGTTACAGAGTGGTATCAGAGAAGGTTGCACTCTCTTTGGGTCATATCTGATACCAAAAAGTGGTATCAAAGCATGGTTCACCCCTTGGACTAGATGGATGGTGTGTGTTGGTCATGCATTCATGTCGGTTGCACATGTGTTAATCATACTTTTTGTCTATATGCTTGTTATATATGCATGGTGCCTGTTTTTGTATCTCAAGAAACAATCCCTTGGCTCTGGTAAGGAATCAGTGCTTAAGACATTTTATAAATGTATGTCAAAATTACAATATCAAATGGCCTCTGTTTAAAATTTTGGAATTTAATTACTTAATACCCTCAATAATCTGATATAATGAAAGCCTTCACAATGCCATAAAATACTAATATTTGAATGAAAAGAAGAACTACAGAGGAAACTCAAAGTAATATGTTGAAAACACGGAATCTATTACTTTTAAGTTTCAGAGAGAATTTGTGAAGGGAGAAGAGATGGAGTGAAGGAGCACACATTAAGGATTGTTTAACTCTTACTTACATATGTAAAAAGAGACCTGCAACTACATTACTTCACTAGATTCAAAGAGGAATAAACATAGAGCAAAACGGGAAAGACATATCAACATCAACATGTGTAGGAAACTTGATATTCTTTCATTAATTTCTCAGAAAATTCAGTACCAAGTTAACAGTCATCCAGAGGTCCAAAACTCGGAACCCATTTTCTTTATTTCTATCTACTTAAATACATCCAAATAGTTCATACCTATTTAACTTCTTGAAACTACTTTGACTACCTAAACTATTAAAATTACTTATGCAATCATACCTAGAAAAAAAATTGAAACTATAAATTTCATTCGTTTTGCTGAATCTGATTGTTTCTTATGCATCCCCCCAAAGTGTTGAGGTGTCCTTTCTCGTTATGATGTGATAGCTACACAGTTCTGTAACAACTCCTTAGTGCTCGACTTGACCCAGTTGTCGTGCTTCCAATAGTGCTACTATACGTTCTTCTGTCTGACTCTGCCTATGCCTCTATGCTTCCATTAGAGGAATTTTGAGGTCTAAAATGGGTCTCATAAGGAAATTATAAAACAATAGTGGAAATAATTAAATAATATTAGATTACATCAACACAGTTTAGAGGGAAAAAAGGAAAAACTATTTTTTCAACTTGTATTTTCAACTTATATCCCTATGGGTTTACTCAAATTTCGAGTGGAAACACTCGTTGGATGCATAATTTGATTCCTCATTCAAGGATACCCATGTTGCATATTTTCAATGGACCCTGCTACATGAAAAATGAGAAATAGATGAAAAACTTGATTGCAATCATGGTTTTTCATGTATTTCTCATTTTCTGTGTAGCAGGGTCCATTAAAAATATGCAACATGGGTACTCCTTGGATGAAGAATTAAATTTTGCATCCAACGAGTACTCTCGCTCAAAATTTGAGTAAAAAATAAGGGAGATAAGTTTAAAATACGAGTTGAAAAAGTAGTTTTATTATTTTATTATTTTTTAATCTTTTACTTTTTTACTCCAAAAATGGTGAATCATCCCCAATGCTTGACATCAAAATATTGAATCCTATTGGTTCTTATAAAGTTTATTTTAGTTGTAGATTTTTCTTAGGAGGCCCATTTTAGACCTCAAATTCCCCTAATGAAACAATGTTATCATGTCCCCTTCTCTTCGTGCCTGTAGTGTTATGCCTTCTCTTCACAAACTGCCGCAAGACTTGGACTTAAACTATATTATACTCACCCTTGGAGAACTCATCGCGTCCCCTTTTTATCGCATTTTAGCATTTCATCAGCTTTATGTTATAATCCTCTTTTCTTCCTCTGATGCGATTTAACACAAGAAATGCCTTACCTCTAGATTTGAAAACCTTTGGAGTTCCCTTTTGAAACCACATCGTATCCGCCTGCAAATCGCAAATCGGGGATTTTGTTATGAAATACGGGAGGTAACTATTAAACGTTGTGAAGTGTGAAGTGCGAAAAGCGGAAGGTGATGTGGCAAGCGGAGGTGGGACCAATCGCAAATCACAAATTGGCAGATTTGTTATGAGAAATAGGAGGTAAGTGTTTAACATTGTGATGTGTGAAGTGCAACGGGCGGAAGCTGATGTGGCAAGCGGAGGTGGGGCCAATCACAAATCGAAAATCGGAAGATTTGTTATGAGAAATGGAAGGTAAGATCTAAAACTTGCGAAGTGCAAAGTGTGGGGAGAGGGAGGTGACGTGGTAGGGATGGGTCCCACGGATATCGCAAATTGAAAATTGGTGGATTTATTTTATGAGCGGTGGAGGTAAACATTAAAACTTGTGAACTACAAAATGCGGGGAGAGGGAGGTGACGTGGAAAAGAGAGGTGGGCTCTCCTGCAGCCCGTAGATCAACCTTTAACAACTTCCTTAGCGCTAACTCTTTAAACTTGCGAAGTGCGATATGTGATCACATCGCATTGCAATATCACAAGTTTAATCATATTTTAAGTTTGTAACCTTTATCGAATGCGATATGTGATACAATCTCCATATTCCATCTCTCTGTTCTAGTTCTGCGCTTTGATCCTGATCGTCTGCTTTTCCCTTTGTGCCTCCTCCAAAACTCTTAAGTTTTTAAGGGAAATGCACCATTTCTCTGCCTGCGAGAAATTAGTCTATTTTTCTCCAAGGTGTAACCCTCTTCATGAGCTTATCCGGTGTTCTATTGTGCTAGTATCTCCTGAGTTTGCGAATGAGCCCGAATTGACCCTAATCGGTGTGTAATGTTCTGAATGTGCCCATTGGTCCGGCTCTTGAACTGTTTTGCACGTGAATGAGCTCGACTCGACCCACCTTCACATCTCATCACGTAATGTTAATGTACCAACATATAATGCAAAATTCTTCTTCGACATACAAAATTTTACATTTTCTAACATATATGCTTTTTTGGTGTTTTGAAAAATATTTCAAAGGTAAATGAAGATGAGCCACAACATCTGGCTCCACCTAGGGATAGTGTTTTTTTCCACGAAAGCGCTAAGGACCGTAGATTATTGCCGTATACATTGGGCATGGAGTCAAATATTTATTGGTGAAATGTGAACAATGATCAATCCGGTATTTACAATGGTGGAATGTTGACTTTTAATGTTGGAAATAATGCTTCAGATACTGCCCATTCACAAGTATTTGTACTGACACTCCATCTAGATATTCCAAAATGAATGTGTTATTTGACCTTTCCTCGGAGATTCTGTATGGACCATACCAGAGAGGGTCAAATTTACCATGCTTCCCCTTTTCTTCTCGTCTCGTGTCCCATCTCAATCGAAATCCCCTGCTTGAAAGAGATCTTCTTTTACTTTTTTGTCAAATATAGACTTCATATTTCCTGATAAGTAATCAAGTTATCCTTGACTTTGTTTCTGTTTTCACTTGATTCAATTATTTTGTTCAATCTTCTTACCAGAGCATTAGGTTCTTCTTGAGATTCTTGGAGGAAATAAATCACTAGTTTGGCCAGCTGAAGAGGAAATAGTGCTTGAGTTCCATAAACCAGTTCATAGGGAGACTTTCCAGTAGATCACCTAGTAGTGACTCGAACTGCCCAGAGGGAAAACTTCAACTTCATATCCCAATCCTTCTAATTCTCGATGATTGTCTTCTTCAAGATTCTGACCAATGTCTTATTTGAAGACTCTGCCAATACATTCCCTTGGGGATGATCCACTGTGGAATGAGATAAAATTGCATTATATGTTTGACAGAAATTAATGAAACGAGAAGAGTTGAATACCTGAGCATTATCAGTCACAATTTTGACTAGACATCTGAATCTGCTGAAAATGTTTTCCTCCAGAAACTTCATCACTACTTGTTCATTCGCCTTCTTAGTGGGCATTGCTTCAACCCATTTTGTAAATTAATAGGTGGAAGTTATGATCCACTTGCATCGTCCACTTGATGGTGGATTTATCTCTCCAATAAAATCCAATCCCCATTTCCTAAAAGGTTTTTCAATAAATATTGGGATGAGAGGTAATGGAGCAAGTTTTCTCTTTTCGGCAAACAACTAACACTTATGATAACTTCTGACCAGTCTATAAACATTTGCAAACAGGGTTGGCCAATAGAAGCCTGACTTGAGAATTTTATGAGAAGTGACCTTCCATCTATAATGATCTCCACATAGAATTTCATGATATTCTTTGGTGACTTCAATAGATTCTCCTTCGGTCAAACATAACAACAACATACCAACAACATCTTTCCAGTTTTCCTTTTCTTCTACTATAACATATGGCTGATATTTGAGCTTGAGAGCTCTGTATTTTGTTATATTTAGTGAAGTTAGACAAGAAAAGAAACACATGTAATGCACAATATCTTTATACAAATCAGAGCACAAAAATTTGTATTGAATACCTGTTTTGGACTTGCTTTAACCTTCTTCATTAACAGGTCCATCCACTGGTGCCAACATCTTAATTCCCAAGGCTTGAAAATTTTTCTCTACCAACAACTTTGCTAACCCTTGTCCCTTGACCAAATTGGTGGGTTTGATATCCAAATCATACTCTTGGAATTTTTTTATCCACTTCCCCCTTTTTCCTTCAACATCAATTTGGACCAGCACATCTTTCACAGTAGAATTAGGAACATAAGCTGTTATTTGGGACTGTAACACATAAGTCCTAAAGGCTTTCATTGCATTGAACAAAAGCATATACTTGTTTCTCTAGAATATTGTATTTGAGCTCAGCATCTCTGGGAACTATACTGAAAAATACAACTTCCTACTCCTTACTATCTTCATTTTTGTGCAACAACACAGCAGCAATAGTAGTGGGGGATGCAAATGAGAATACCTGAAAGGAATTTTGATAGTTTGGACTAATAAAAAATAAAGCTTCCTGCAGTGCTTCCTTTATTCTAGCAAATGCTTCTCTTGCTCCCTTATCCCATTTCATTTCTGCATTTTTCTTCAACATATATGTTATAATTCTCACAATCTCAGCATAATTGGGCACAAATCTCTTCAAAAAGTTTATTTTTCCCAAGAATCTACGGATATTTTTCTTGCTTTTGGGTAAAGGAATCGTTTGAATGGCTTCTGCCCTTAACACTGTTAACCTGACCTCAAAAAGGGAACTCTAGCCCAAAAAGACTCAAAAAACATGAAAAAACACCCCAAAAACAAAAAAAATGTATTCCAGAATGCACTTGGTTTTTTTTGAAGGTCAAATTTCAACATTTTATAAAATTATGCTAAAAGAAAAATTGTTTCTTGAAAAAAGGATTGAAAAAACACCCTCAAAACAAAACCAGTTGATGCTAGAATAACAAAACAAAAAATGTGTCATATTTTTGACATTTTTAAAAATAGAAATAGCATTTTTTAATTTTTAAAATTCAAACATTAAAAAAAACCTAAAATTTAAGAAAAAAATAAATTTAAAAAATAAAAACATTTTAAAGCTTAAAATTTAAAAATATATAGGAATAAAAAAATAAAAATTTTAATTCAAACATTAAAAAAAAAACTAAAAATAAAAACAAAACAAAATATTAAATTATAAAATTATAAAAAAAGAGAAAAAAAAATATAAAAAATAAAATATAGAAATTAAATTTAAAAAAGAAAAAGAAAATGTTTATTAAATTAAAAAAATAAAATATTTAAAAATTAAAAAAATAAATTTAAAGAAATATATTAAATTTTAATAAATTTAAAACTTTAAAATTAAAAATTAAAAAATAAAAATGAAAAAATGGAAAACTAATTAAAAATAAAAAATGAAAAATAAAATACAATAAAAATATTAAATTTAAAAAATATATATATTAAAAAAACAAATAAATTTTAAAAAATAAATTAAATTTAAATATATATATATATATATATGAACTTAAATTAAAAATACGTATATTAGATTTTATTAAATTTAACAAAAATGTTAATATTAAAATAACAAATTAAATTTAAAAAAGAAAAATATTAAATTTTAATAAATAGATGAATAAACAAATAAATTTTGAAATAAAAAATAAATTTTAAATATAAAGAAAAAAAAAACATTGTTAAAATAAAAAGTTAAAAAACTTTAAAAACCAATTAAAAATGAAAAATTGAAAAAAATAAATTAAATAAAATATATTAAATAAAAAAATAATAATTATAATTTGAAAATATTAAGTTTAATTAATTAAAAAAAAAAAACAATTAATTTTAAATACACAATTTTAATTGAAAAAAAAAAAAAATTATGTAATTAAAAAATTAAAATTAAAATAAATATATTAAATTCAAATAAATTTAAAAAAAAATACAAAATTTATTAAATTTTAAAAAATTGAATGAAAAAACTAGACATAAAATTTAATAATAAAAAATATATATATGTGAAAAAATTAAAAAAAAAAAATCAATTAAATAAAAAAAAATACAAAATTTAATAAAAATTATTAACAAAATTTAGAGAAAAAAAATATTAAAAACAAAAAAAATGAATTAAAAAAAAAAAAAAAAAAAAAATTTAAACAAATTAAATTTCAAATATAAAAATTAAATTTAAAAAAAAAAAATTTAAATTTTTTGAATTTAAAAAAAAATTAAAAAAAAATCAAATTAAAAAACAAATATTAAAAATTAAAAAAAGAAGAAGAAGCTTTTTTTATCATGGTGGCACCGCCAATCAGCCTCCTGCCCAGGTGGCGGCGGAGGCCGGTCGCTGGGCGAGCGGGGAGGCTGCATGCAGCCTCCCCCCCGCCCGCCCAGTGGTTGACCTCCGCCGCCACCTGGGCGGGCAGGTGGCCGATTCCGGGAATCGCCCTTCCCGCGATGGGAGGCCAATTCCGAGAATCACCCTCCCGCGGCGGGAGGCCAATTCTGGGAATCACCCTCCCACGGCGAGAGGCTGATTCCGGGAATCGCCCGCAGGAGGGCGATTCCCGGAATCGGGCTCCCATCGCGGGAAGGGCGATTCCCGAAATCGGCCACCTGTCGCGGAAGGGCGATTCCCAGAATCGATCTCCTGCCGCGGGAAGGGCGATTCCCGAAATTGGCCTCCCACGGCGGGAGGACGATTCCGGGAATCGCCCTTCCCGCGGCGGGAGGCTGATTCCGGGAATCGCCCTTCCTACGGCGGGAGGCCGATTCCGAGAATCGACCGTGGGAGGGCGATTCCCGGAATGCGGCGAGAGGGCGATTCCCGAAATCAGCCTCCCGCCGCGAGAAGGGAGATTCTCGGAATCAGCCTCCTACCCAGGTGGCGGCGGAGGTCGGCCGCTGGGCGAGGGGGGGTTGCATGCAGCCTCCCCACCCGCCAAGCGGCCGGCCTCCACCGCCACCTGGGCGGGAGGCCGATTGGCGGTGTCACCACGATCAAAATATTCTCTTTTTTTAAATTTTTTAAATTTTTAATATATATTTTTTTAAATTTTTTTTTAAATTCAAAAAATTTAAAATTATTTTTTTGTAATTCAAATTTTTTATTTTAAATTTAATTTATTTTAATTTCTTTTGTTTTTTTTAAAATTTAATATTTTAGATTAATTACTTGGGTAGGTCGTAACTAATTCGCTACGGTTGTGACTCGAGCTCTGCAAAACCTAATCGCCATGTCCACCGCCATTACCTTCGTTTCCTCGGTCTTGGTAGGCTCTGTAGCCGCCGGCACCAAGGCAGAGCACGTAGGCTCTGCGAGTTTCCTTGTCGCGATCCCCTAGAGTCTCTACGCTCAGAAAATGCACAGCTCGCGGCACCGTTTCACCCATTCGGAAACATATTCGACTATGGTTGCAGATTCAAGGTTTAAACCCTCCTGCAAAGATGAGGATGCTGACGGCAATGGCGCATTTCTCATGGAGGCTTCCGGCGGCTATACCACCACCGTTCTTGCTGCAGTCACAAGGGTTTCAGCTGGAGTTCAGATTTGGAATTACTCTCCAACTTTATGGGTAGCCGCAGACACCACTGAGGGCAAGGGATCAAGGGCCTTCACTAGAGTCTTGGCTGCATTTGGGATTTCCCAGGTAAAAGCACTTCTCCACAGCAGCGGGGCAACAGGAAGCTGGACAAAGTATGTTGTAGAAAGCCATATCTATAGGGATCATGCGATCCAAGCAAGTGTGGCCTTAGATCCCACTTCCTCCCCATGTAAGAAGCAGTCTCACTTCTTGGGCCAGCCAGATCTACCAACAGGAGCCCCTGCATTTCAGATCCAAGTCACCCTCCTCTCTGGTAAAATGATGTTGCAATGGGTGCGTGCAACAGATCTTGTACAGGAGCTTTTAAGCAAGCTCGAACTTCGGTTGGGGATTCCCTCCTCTTATCATAGATTACTATATAAAGGTAAACAGTTAGAGGAAACTTTTCCCCTCTCCTTTTATTGTATTCAAAGAGATTCTTCTATTATTTTAACTCTAAGGCTAAGAGGAGGGTCCTTCGGGTAGACCTCCTCTGTGCCTCCTTTCTCTTACAAAGATGTAGTCCATCCTTAGACCTCTTCAAAAGCTACACAGCCAACCATGGCTCCCAAGCCATTTCTAGTGGATAAATTGGAGGAATTTCCCTCTATAGAACTCTCTCATCTTGCACTTGCCGATCATTATCAGACATTCGCTGATACTGCAATCATATGCAGATTTAATGGCCTATGGCCTCGTACAATAGATTTATACCAATGGATCCACTCCAACTGGACTATCTACCTATGCTTGAAAGGCTTCTTCATTGTGGCTTTTGATTCAAATGAAGATTACCAGAAAGCCCTAACTGGAGGTCCTTGGTTTTGGGGCACGACTGGGCTCTTCATCACTCCATGGTTTCCAGATTTTGACCCTTCTACAGCTGTCATCACCAAACTCCCAATTTGGGTCAGGCTTCCGAACCTTCCGGCGCATCTATGGCACTTCTCTATTTTCTTAGCCATAGGTGATTCCTTAGGCCGATATCTTGCCACAGACACCTCAAGAAGGGAGAATGGACTCTACAACTATGGCAGATTGTGCACGGAAATAGACATCAGTAAAGGATTATCGGATCAGATCAACCTCAAATTTGGGGACTTCCATTGGACACAAACTTTGGATTATGAGAATACGGCCTTCAGATGTCGCCATTGTCATCAAACGGGGCATCTCCAAAATACTTGCTCTCAGCTCCAAGACAAAAAGAAGAATCTCAATCGTAAATCCAAATCCAAGAGCTGGAATCCCTGTGTTTCTCCTCCCCCCATGCAGGACATAGACTCTTCCAGCTCGGATGAAGAAGAAATTGATGCAAATGGGGAGAATGTTGAGACTCTGATGGATGCTCCCCCAGCCAATCCCACGGATCCCTCTGCCCCTCTGATCTCTCAGAAACGCTCGCATGAATCTTCCTCCTCCGATTCTGATAAGGATATTCCGCCCTCAACGCAGAATAGTCTACAACTGGTCGCGATCCAGCCAAATTCTAATGACTAGGTCAAAGTAAGCAAGAAAAAAGGGAAAAAATTTCATCTGGCAGATTCCACCCACTTTGGGTAGATATCTTTGTCTAGCTCTTGTTTTTCTGCTCTCCTTGTTATCTCTTGTTCATTCCTTGACAGTTATTCAGGAGCGGGGTTGTTAGCCTTCCACCTCTGGCTCCCCTGCTTCTCAGCATCACTTGCATGCAAGCTCTATTTGTACAATATGTTTCCTTTTTAATAGAATTAGTCTTGATTAGAAAAATAAATAAATAAATAAATTTAGATTAATTATTTTTTAAAATTTAAAATTTATTTCTTAAATTTTAATTTAATTTATTATTATTTTTAAATCTTTTAGTTTATTTAGGTTTTTATTTTTAAATTTTATAAATTGTTTCATTTAAAAAAAAAACAGTAAATTTATGGATATTTTTTTTTTAATTATTTGCACGTGGTTTTTTTCATTTTTTTGTTTTTTAATGATAGTTTTTTTTTTTTTAATTCTTTTATTTTAATTTTCTATTTCAATTTTAAATTTTGTTTTTTTTTTTAATTTGTTTTTTTTGTTAATTTTAAAATTTGTATTTTTTTTTCTTCTTATTATTATTTTTTTAATTTAAATTTTTAAATTTAATTTTTTCTTTTTTGTATTTTTTTTTTTTTATCTGAATTTTAATTTTGTAATTTAAATTATTTTTAAATTTTCTATTTAAATTTTTTTTTTTAATTATATGGTTTTTTTTAATAACTTAGAAAAAATGTTTTTGATGTTTTTTTTTTGGTTAATTTTTTTTTCTTTAAATTATGTGTTTTTTTTTCAAATTTTGTCATTTCTTTTGATATAATTTTCAAATATTTTTGTTTTTTTTTGTTTTATTTATTTATTTTTGTTTAAATTTTTTATTTTTACGAGTTAATTTTGTTTTTTTACATTTTTATTGCTTTTATATATATTTTTTTTATCTAAGTTTTGTGTTTTATTACCAACATGAAAATCACCACTCTAAAAGAAAGGTTGATGCTGCATCAATACGTTTCAAAATTAGCATGAAAATCACCGCTCTAAAAAAAAAAAGTTGATGTTGCATCAATACGTTTCAAAATTAGCATGAAAATCACTAATATTTTAAAACAAATATTCATACTTCATAAATAAAAATATTAGAGTGTCAAAAATGTGCACAAAAAAAAAGGGGGTGATTCTGCATCACCACTTTTCAAAATTGGGTGCTTTTTATGCTACCAAAAAAAAGTAGGTAACAGTGCGGTTACCTATTTCATTGGTAACAGCGTTCCTTATTGGGTCAATATTTACTCCTTGTTTAGAAACTATATGACCCAGTAATTTACCTTCTTCTAAGGAAAATAAATATTTCTTGGGATTTAATGACAGACCAAACTTTCTACAATTTTGATTTTATTTTTTTAAATGCTCCAAGTGCTCATCATCTGACCCTGAGAAAATAGTTACATCATCTAGATATATAACTAAAAACCTGTCACCAACGAAGGCTATGTCCATGGCCCTCTAAAATGTTTCACCTGCGTTCGTAAGGCCAAATGGCATCCTTGCATACATGAAGGTGCCCCAGGGCGTCGTGAAAGCAGTCTTCTTCTGATCTTCTTTTTCTATTGCTACTTGATTATACCCAGAAAATCCGTCAACCATAGACAACCTATAAGCTCTTGTCACCTTTTGTAAGACATATTCCATTTTCGGCAAAGGATAATTATATTTTAAAGATGCTCTGTTCAAATTCCTGAAGTCTACACACAATATTATCTCTCCATTATTCTTTCTTACAGGAACTATATTAGAAACCCAATCTGAATATCTGAGAGGGACTATAATTTTCGCCTACAACAATTTCTTCACTTCTTTCTCGATTGGAGCTAGCAACAATGGATTGATCGGTCTCAGCTTCTGTCTGTGTGGTTTGATTCCTTCTTTCAATGGAATATTATGCTAAATTATGCTTTTTTCATATGTTTTCAAGTCTTCATATGACTAGGAAAACACATCCATATATTTTTTAAAAAGATCAATGTATCTTTCTTTGTAGTTTTTGGGAACACCTTTGAACAATTTCACTATTTTTGGTTCATGTTGAGTTCCAAATTACAATCTTCCATCTCTTCTTCCTGATGTGTCTTCTTTGAATAAAAAACAACATCATTTGAATCGAATAATATCTCAAGGGGAACCAACCCTTTAGGGAGCACATTATCTTTCAATTGGATAATGTTGTGTTCACCTATTGACAACTTAAGGTTTCTTATTTATGCTTTCTACTCTGTTTGTTCTTCCTCTCGATCTATCTCAGCATCTTCAAAGTTTCCAATCATTTTCAGGAACTAATTTATCTGTTCATCATCTTCAAACACCTGCCAATGTTTCACATTGTCAGGGATAGAAGGTCTAAATCTAATTTCAATTTCATACATTAGCCTTGGATTTATTGGAGGTTTGACGATGTTGGCTAAAACTGCTAAAGAATATGCCAATCTATTCTCCTCCCTCAGAATAAGTTGAATATTGAAGGCTTCAAAATAATTTTCTATCAAATCCCAAACTTCATTCCTATGTGATCTTAATCTCGGATGCTTGGTTTGACAATGATTTTTAATATGCCTTATTATCAATTCAGAGTCACCAAAAATTGTAATACATTAAACTCCCATATGTTTAGAAATTTTAAGGCTTGAGATTAAGGCCTAATACTCAGCCACATTTTTTGTTGAATCAAATTCTAGTTTAAAAAAGAAAAGCATGAAGTTACCTTCTGGTGATATCAGCAAGAATCCAACACCTGTGCCTTCCTTTAAGTAGGCACCATCAAAATAGCATTTCCAAATATTCCTTGAGTGCAACTCATTATTTACAATTTCTGAAGGGAGTTTCTTCCCTCTGTCTTCAACAAATTATGCATCTTCATGCAGCATGAAACGTGAAATATCTTCTATTTCTTGACTATATATGGGGGAATTTCCTGCATCTTTCTTGGAAGTGGTCTTCACAAACCTTGTTTCCCTGTACAATCTCCTTTCTTCCCCATTAAAAATAGGAATTATTGCATAAGTGAAATCTAATTTTAGAACACCTCCCAACTTTTCTCCCCAAGACCTTGACATGAGCATTCCAAACCTAGATAGAATGTTAGTGACCACTACATCCATGACTATACTCTTTGTTGGTATTTGTGCCAATGAAACTACTACATATTTAATTAACCCAACACATTTCACCCTTTTGGAATCAAATGAATACAGATCCCTATAAGGTTTGGTAATCTGCAAGTTTAGTTCCTTCATAAAAGAAAATGGCATGAGATTATGGGATGCTCCTGAGTCCAACATGCAATTATGTAGAGTAAAATCATGAAGCAACAGAGAAATATAGAAGGGTGGAATAGAAGGATCTACTTCTTCTACATGAAGACCAAAGGTGACCACTGGCTTTTCTTATTGTAAGTTCACTGTGTCACTTATATCTTCCATCTATGTGAGATTAATAAATTCTAAAATTTCTTTCTTGTAAGTCGGTATTTTAGCTAATTCTAGAAGAGGTACCTGAATTTTAACCTTCTCCAACTCTTTTTCCAAACTGAAATCATGAGTTTGCTTAAAATTATTTTCAGGTTCATCTTCACTCTTTCTATAATTTTCCGCTTGTTCGGGTACAGGAACAACTGTCTCCAAAATATTAGTGTCAAATGATTTGTTCTAGGAAGATTCACCTTGCTGCACATTTGTTCTATTAAGTGAATTTACAGGTTGTTTCCCATTACTGACTTGTTTCATAGGGTCCTTTTGTTGTGGATTCGCCATTGGAGGAGGAATGGAACCTTGTTGTTCACCTTCATTATCCTGCACTCTAGATCTCTTTCTATACCTTAAATTGAAACTTTTTATGTAACTCAGCTTGCATGAAATATGTGAATTTCCTACAGTATTCATCTATTTCATCTTGATCAAAAGATACTTCAGCTTCAGCATATTCTCCCTCACAATCTTCCTCTTCATCCTCTTCTATTATATACATAGCAGATACTTGATCCTCGACCTCCCTTTGGTCATCTTCTGCTGGCTCTCTGGGTGTTGCTTCTATACACAATGGTGCTTGAACCTAGTTTTGATATCTTCTTTCCCTCTGCAAAATTTGTAGGGGATGTTTTCTGAATTGAGGATTAAACCCCCCTCGGTTTTGTTGTACTTGTATTTGGGAGTTTTTATTTTCCAACTCCATCTTAACTAGCTTTTTTGTCAAATTTTTTATCACCTTTTTCATATCTTTAATTATTATATCTTGTGATGATTCCTCTTTTTCTTTCCCCTTCTCTTGGACTGGTTGTTTCCCTTTCGCCTTTCCAGCTGCAGTCATATTAGCTTCAATCTCTAGATCATATGTCTATATCTGCTCTAGAGTAGGGGATCTCCTTTCTCTAAGTGTAAAACTAAAATCAGCTTCAAAAGCCCCAGTAAAAACCACCTTTGCTCCAAACAGGAGGGGCGGGGGGGGTGGCTTCATTTCTACAGGCAAATTGTGATACAACTTATTGAATCTTTTGATAAAATCTGATATATTTTCATCTGATTTTCATTTGATTTCATTAAATTTCATCAGTGGATATCCATGATCCCTTTTTTCACCCCATCTCTGAGTGAATTGATTTTCCAGTTGTTCCCATGTATTAATAGAATTATCTGGAAATCCATTAAATCACTTCCTAGCATCTCCATCTAGAGATTGAACAAAGAGCCTCATTACAACATCAAGATGTTCTACATTCAGATTTTCAGCAAAATTACAAGACATAGGCAATTTTTTTTTTCTGCAGTTATTTCATCTTCTCCAGTAGAACGTGGGAGTAATTTAAGATACTCTTAAGGCATTACATTCATTCATTGAGGAAGGTTAAGTGGATCATATTTGTTAAAAAAAAAGGTCGGTGCTACCATGTTTTCACCTTGATTGACTATTCCTTGGTTAGATGTAGTCGACATACCTGATTTGAAAATGAATGAAGGTGGAGGCAAAACTGGTATGGGGGTAGGCTGATGGACAATAGCAGAGGGACCAAAAACTAGAGTTTTTTGAGCTTGAGTAAAAGTAAAAGAAATAGACTCAAAGGAGTGTTCTTCCACCTTAGGTTCTTGAAAATAAAGTGGTGTGAAAGGTGAATCTTGTTCCAAGGAAGGAAGTATTTCAGAAATATCTTCAAACAAAGGATTACTAGAACTACCATCAGGAGCACACAATGTAGGATCAGGTGTTGAAGGAGTAACCAATATTTTTGGATATGTAAAAGTAGGGATTATCTGTTGTGAGGTATCTGACCTCGTGTGAGGCCTTTTGAAAGCCATAATTTTGAAAATAACAAACACAGCTAAATATTTCCTCCTCACTAAACAGCCAGAGGAAATAATGTGAAAAACCCAGGGAAAATAAACTTCGTTTCTTCGTCCCCGGCAACGACGCCAGAAATGTTGTATCTCAAGAAACAATACCTAGGCTGTGGTAAGGAATCATTGCTTAAGACATTTTATAAATGTATGCCAAAATTACAATATCAAATGGCCTATGTTTCACACCTTTGGAATTTAATTACTTAATACCCTCAATAATCTGATATAATGAAAGCCTTCACAAAGCCATAAAATACTGATATTTGAATGAAAAGAATAATTTCAGGGGAAACTCAAAGTAATATGTTGAAAACACACAATCTATTACTTTTAAGTTTTAGGGATAATTTTTGAAGGGATAAGATATGGAGTGAAGGAGCGCACATTAAGTATTGTTTAACTCTTAATTATAGATGTAAAAAGAGACCTACAGTTACATTAATTCATTACATTCAAAGAGGAATAAATACAAAGAGAAACTGGAAAGACATATCAACATCAAAAGGTGTAGGAAACTTGATCTTCTTTCATTAATTTCTTAGAAAATTCAGTACCAAATTAACAATCATCCAGAGGTCCAAAACTTGAAACCCCTTTTCTTTATTTCTATCTACTTAAATACATCCAAATAGTTTGTAACTGCTGAACTTCTTGAAACTACTTCAACTACCTAAACTTTTAAAATTACTTATGCAATCATACCAAGAAAACAAATTGAAACTAGAAATATCATTCGTTTTGTTGAGTCTGATTGTTTCTGATGTGTCCCCCCGAAGTGTTGAGGTGTCCTCTCTGGTTAAGATGTGATAATTGCATAGTTCTATAACAATGCCTCAGTGCCCGACTTGACCTGGTTTTCGTGCTTCCAACAGTGCCACTATACGTTCTTTTTCCTGACTCTGCCTATGCCTCAGCGATTCAAAAAATGTTATCCTGTCCCCTTATGTTCGTGCATGCAACGTTTCACCTTCTCTTCGTAAACCGCCACAAGACTTGGACTTAAACTATATTCTACTCACCCTTGGAGAACGCATCACGCCCACTTTCTATTGCATTTTGGTGTTTCACCAGCTTTACGTTATAATCCTCTTTTCTTCCTCTGATGCAATTTAACTCAAGAAATGCCTTACCTCTGGATTTGAAAACCTTTAGAGTTCACTTTTGAAACCACATTTCATCTGCCTGCTGTTGGAAAGGTAAATCCTCTCTACAAACAGAGATGATTCCTCTAGCCCTGGAGTGGATCTAGCAACAAGGGAACAAGCTAATGTGTAGGTTCCTAGCTAACGAATGAAATAGGTTGGGATAGATTGTCCTACCTGGAGTCCAACGCGATTGTCGCAGCTATAGTAGTGGAGGCCTCTTTATCTCTGTCCCAATAGGTCACGGTCCTTTAGCAATGGTACTCGTATTCCTGCACAAATATCAAAGACAAGAGAAACATACAAGACAATAATTTCATTTGTAGCTAACTAGTCAGTGAAGGAAGACTAAACACATTGCGTAAAATAAACCATATTAACACAAGATGGGAACCAAAAAATAGTCATGAATATATAGATAGAAGAAAGAGATTACATCCAAAGCCTTGACATTGTGGCCTCCTTTAGCGGGTTCAGTTGAAGCGTGTCTCGAAGGATCGTCAAGGAATTGGGACGAGGCGAGGACACAAG
The DNA here is from genome assembly GCA_034641835.2 of Pinus albicaulis. Lineage (NCBI taxonomy): Eukaryota > Viridiplantae > Streptophyta > Pinopsida > Pinales > Pinaceae > Pinus > Pinus albicaulis. The sequence continues at coordinate 205,619 of JAXQQM020084974.1, read as the reverse complement.
CCTAAGCTCTCTCTCGACAAAGGTCTCTTTCTTTGTTCTATATCCCTAGCAAAATGTTCAACAATTCTCTTCAGCTATAATTGTTCAGCTAGTGTATCAATGGGAGATAGCTTTATTTATAGAGGGAGAGGAGTAGGTTGGGATACCTACAATGGTGGAAGGGAGGCCTTATCCTTTGGGAGGTTTCCCCAAAAGGTGGAAATAAGAGGCCAAAGGAGAGTAGTTTTGGTTATTAAGTTGAACACCCAGGCTGACTCTCCCACAAAGTTGTTATCATGGAAATTTTGCCTCTATTTTTAAAAAACATTCCAAAAATAGCTTGGCGCGGGTATCTCACTAGGACAGAGCACCAATGGGCACAGGGCCCAGTGTTAATCTTCCTCATTGGCATGAGGGAATAATGGTCTACCAGCACCAACCCAAAAACATGTGTTTCTGATGGTTTGCTCAAGGAATTTTCAACAGAAGGAATGTTGTCCTCATAGAAAGGGATGCAATGATGGTCTTTGCAAGGCATGAAACTTCTTATTATTCACAGAAATGGTCCTCCAATGTGCGGGATGGGGATTGTAGAGACGGTGGCAAAATGTTGTGTAACAGATGCCCCCTAAAGCATGAGGTCCGAGAGAGAGGGATGGGTTAAATGCTTCATGAGAACGTGTTTGAACCAAACACCACTGTCAGAAGACCTGTGAGTACAAATACAACTGATATCTCTGATACATGAACATGTGGTATGGGCGCAGCTGTCCATAATAGAGTACATATAAATGGAGATTTGAAGTATGGACGCAACCATCCAGTAGTAAGGACCAAAAAATAGACTCAGGTATGGTCGCAACCATCCAATCAAAAGATTCATGCAATAAGTCATGATAAACCACAATATCCCACAACTTGGATCTTATTAGACAATACCAAGGGTCTTGAGCTCCATCTGGACTCGAACAAGTGCAAATTCAAGCATGTGAATATGTGAGCTGAAGTCGAACATGCAAGAAAGTGACCTGATTACCAGCCAATGATGAAAGTTGTTAACAGGCATGAGAAAAACCACCAATAATGACAATGGCTCTCAAGGTACAACAGGTACAATCCACAGAATGTGAACAGTGATTTAGTATCGAACACCTGCAGAATCACTCGATCGAAGGCCAATGATGTGGACCTGTCGTCGAATGCGAAGAAATTTCCATTGAGGCATGCAAGCTCCAAGGTACTGGAAGGGAGTCTCTAGGTCAACTTCCTAGATAATGAGTTGAAGTCAACAGGAAGTGACCCGATCGAAGGAGGGCCATAATTTTTCCCACATCATCGACACGAGATAGAGGAACATGATGATTGTGAATCAAGACCAAACAGAGGACCAAAGGAAGGTTGAAAACTGCAAAGGAAAACTTCTCTTGAACATATCAGTGACACGACTCTGGATTTGGAAATATTTGACATCAAGGGATCTGAGGTCATGATGATGTGGCAAAGAGAAAATGAGAGGTCAAAATAGATTACCCAAACCCATGGAGGAAAAAATGACAAAATGAGATGTCCCCAACACGAAACGAATGCAAATGAGTGTCATGTTCAAGAACAACATACTACTAACATGACTAAGAACTGGTTCCATTTTCCCCCACCATTTCTGGCGAGTACCCCAATTATTTTAGAAGAACAAGCTTGAAGGGGATAGCATATGCTTGTGATGTAAGTTTGTCCTTCGGAAAAATCCATCCTAGTACATTTTACAAGCCCTAGGAAGGAGGAACTCGGTTAAACGTCATGGTGACGATTCCCTATGTCATCAGGGTTTAACGAGTCTGACAAAGGAAGAACTCGGCATCTTTTCATGTTTAGAGAGTTTGAAAAGAAGCAGAAAATAAAACTCCAGTAGGTCCCTTTTCGTAAATAGTCCCTCAGATCTGAAAAGGTAGGAAACAATATCTGAGAGAACCTCTTAGTCACGATAGGCTAAGGTATTCCTTTTTCGTAAATAATCTATCCCAGCCCAAAAAAGGGGTAAATGTATACTCGGTAGATATCGCTTTGCAGCCATTTAACGAGTTCAAAATGACAAGAGTCTCAACAATCTTTTCAGTTTTAGAGAGTCAAAAAAGAGCAAAAAGTTGACTCCAACAATGATTTTTTTTTTGTTTTTACCGAGTCCGAAAAAGTATAAAATACACCTCATTACTTCATCACCGTTATGTTAAAAACCTGTCGCTACACAAGAGACGCTTGTAAAACCCATTTCTCAAAATAACATAGTGAAATAATCGAAAAATATGTCTTAAAACCTAATTAGTGTTTGAAAAGTTATAAAATGCTAAAAATGGTAAAAAATAATTACTTTTCACTTTTACCTCTTGTGGAGCAATAGTTACCCTTTTTACACTGTGATTTTGCAGTGGCGATAGCGGGCAATTCAGCAGACCAATCTCAAATCCGTCAGTTCCAGGTAAGAGCTATCCTCCTTTCCTGTATTTTGATTCCTTTTTTATTACCTACAACCCAATTTTATGCATCTATGGGGGAATTTGGAAAAATTTATGGCGCGGCGGTTGCCGTGGGTATGAGGCACGAACTCATGCCAATTGACTGAATTTCTGAACTAGGGCACCCCCACTAGCGCGACTCTTTCTAAAATAGTTTCACCAATCACAGTGCGCAATTTTAGCTTAAAAATGAAAGAAAATAGGACCATTTTAACCAAACAAAATCTTTGAATTCAGATAATAACAGTCATATGAATCTTTTTTTGGTATAAAGTGACAAAATGGTGATCGAATGGAAAGAATGAGAACACAGTGAAGAAGACGAACTTGCCATGGAAAACAAAAGATGCGTGGAAAATATTAGAGATTGTGGGGTAAAGAAATTCTTCATGACACTATGCCTTAGAGCTCAACCAGAGGTGTTGCAATACTTGATCAATGTCTGGGATGTTGATCAATAAAAGTTCATCATTCATGATCAAGAACTCAAGATCAAAGTTTCTGACGTTTATTTCATAACAAGGTTGTCGCAGAGGGGAGCAGTACCAATCCTGACCGACACCCAGACCACAATGGATAACATGAGTATGGTGATCAAAAGGGTGTGTTCGGGGGCAAGGAAAGGATCAAGAAGTGGAAAAGTTGATATTCAAATGATTCTGGACATGGAACTAAAGGTAGTGCTGCACACCATCACACAAGCTGCAGGATCACAAGCACCGCATGAAGCGACAAAGACACAACTACTTCTTGTTGTAGGCTGTCTAACATCGACCCTCTACAACTGGGTAGAGGCAGTGACAATCAACATGAAACGTCAACTGACAAAGTGCAAGAAAACCAAGCTGAAGCAGTTTGGTTACAGGTCCATTCTGGTATCGTTCATCTTGCAACGACTACCAATATTTTAGCATCAGGAGGTTATAGTCTCGGCACCACCAACACAGGAGCCATGGATGGCCCGTTGGGCAGCTCTGATGCGAAGTTCAGGGGGCAATCAACAGATGTCCTCGCGACCGGAGCTCTTTCAGTAGCTCCACTGACAGCTGATCGTCGTGGAGGATTGGCCCTACTCTGGCACAGATTTCACTGATGATGCAGATATCCCACTCCCAGAAGGAGAGGATTGGGATGAAGTACTTGGTAAGACTCAATTTTTTTATTTTTATGAGTATTATGATTTTTCGTTTATGCATGTTCTGACATTGAATCCATGTATGCAGATGTTGGCCTAGAGATACCTGCAAGTATGCCCCCAATAGTGAGGCGTATTCCTCATGACTTTGATGTTTCCCCTCATGGTGAGGGAGGCAAGGAGGAGGAAATCATACCCAACTTGGAGGGAATATCCCATGGGATCCAAAATTATGCGCAATTCGATGATGTTCCTCATGCATACCAAAGACACATTGTTGGGGTGTCAAACTGAGTTCACCACTTGCTGAGGCATCTTGTACAGGCAGTCACATGCTATCATGAGAGTCATGCCAAGTAGACACCTAGGTTTTATTTCTGCATATTTTTTAGAGACATGATGTCTCAGGATGTAACTGAAACACACATATTTTTTGAACTTTATGATGTACACTGATGCAAACATTCAATATATATATATATATATATATATATATATATATATATATATATATATATATATATATATATATATATATACATCTATTTTCCTCGCTATGGATACTTCTTACATGCATGTATTACTTTACAAATTGCGCAAATGTCTATCTAATACAATGTTAGCCACTGTATCAGTTAATGCATTCATTCGCCTAGGAATATGTTGATATCTGATGTAATAAAAATGTCTTTCCAACAAACAAACACGTAAATACAACCTTAAGATGTGAGGGTTTCTAATTGAATAATGTCCATTAAGTTGAAGAATGAAAAGCTACGAGTCTAGACTTACAACCAATGCACGAATTTCAAGGGTAATTTCCTCGGTTATTAGTTCAATGACAACACTATACTCAGCGACATTTTTTGTAGTTCATCCTATACAGATACCTTCAATATCTATTAACTCATTAGCAGGATCATAAATCACCTCGGCTGATGAAGACAGGTTCTGGGTACTGCGGGAAGCACCATCCGCGAAATTGACGTAAGGGGTAATAGACATCTGCACAAAATGCAATGACCCAATAAGCAAGAAAACGCTCACAAAGCACACTCAGCCAAAAATTTACAAAAATGAAAAGAACAACTATGTACACAAAGCATGCACGAATGACTCATGCATAATATTTTTTAAGATACAGCCCATTTATGGGCTAATCCAGAGGATGACCTTCGTAATCAATAAGCTCATAGGTCCCATTCCGCAAAACACATTTAATAATGTAGGGCCCATGCCACATGGGTTGAAATTTTCCTGCCCCCAGCTTATCATGAGCTTAGTCATACAGGAGGATGAGGTCTCCTTCTACGAAGGAGTGAGGGGAAACTGACTAGTCAAAATGAGATTTGACCCGCTTCTCATTTGCTTCAATGACCAAAGAAACAAAGTGACGAGTTTCATCCATCCTTTCTAAGTAAAGAAGACGATCTTCTTTAGGCGAAGTGTTTGGCAACAATTCAACAACCAACTTCAGCAAAGGTATCTCACACTCAATCGGAAGAGTAGCTTCCAGACCGTAAACAAATTGAAATGGAGTGAATTCAGTCACATCCTTAACTGGGTTCATTATGCCCAAAGAGCTGAAAATAACATGAGATTCCAGTTTGATTTGTGCATCCCAATCATATGTTAAATCATGGTGACAAGAAGTTTATTCATAGCTTCAACCTAGTTGGTGGCTTGAGGATAGTACAGTGTTGAGTTATCGTGATGCAAGCCCAACTTGGAAGTCAACTCCGCCACCATATAATGTTGAAAATGGGAACCATGATCATTACAGATGGCTTGAGGGACACCAAACCTAGAAATGATGTGATTGAATATGAACTAAGTTGTTGTCTTACCATCAGCCGTAAGTGTAAGCATTGCTTCAGCCCATTTGGTGAAGTAGTCAACAACTACGATGATATAAGTATGCCCCCTGGCTGAGTGAGGGTTACATGTCATAAAATTGATGCCCCACTTCACAAAGGGACCAACGGTAATGATAGGGTGGAGATGCAAAGGTAGCGCGTGCATCTTGTGCTGATAGATCTAGCAGTCATGGCATTTACGAACAGCGACAATGCAGTCCTTGAAGATGGTGGGCCAGAAAAACCCGGCACGAAGAATTTTCTGTGCAGTAGCATAACCAGACATGTGACCACCACAAGCAGCACTGTGACAATCATTCAAGGCTTTCTCAGCCTCCTCGAGAGTCAAACACTAGTGGAGAATGGAATCAACTCTGATGTGGTAGAGTGTATCTTCGACTATATGATAGGGTTGCGATTGATGACAGATGCATCGTCGAGCATCCTTTGTCAACTCAGATCTAAAGGTATAAGTTTGAAGATATACGATGATATCACCACACCAAGGATCAAGGGTGCTAATCAGAAAAAGCATATTGTCTAGAATGTGTTCCTCGGAACTAGATGGAGCGGAGTAGCGAGAGATTATATTATATCAGAAAAGACTGATGATTTCTTCGAATTGGTAGTGGTGAACTCTAAATTGAACTCTTGGAGGATGACAATCCACTTCGAGTATTTTCCCCCTAGCAATTGACGATACAATATTTAGGTCATAGGGTTGCAGTTAGAAATCACATTCACTGTACGTAGTAGAATGTAGTGACGAAAACGTTGAACGGCTTGAACAACAACCAACACCAATTTCTCGACATGTGCATATCGCATTTCAGTATCGAGAAGGTTACGAGACAGATAATAAATGACATGTTCGTCACCAGCATCATCATCTTGTACCAAAACCATGGCAATCGTGCTAAAAGCAGTGGCTAAATAGAGGGAATAATCACGATGATAATTTGGAGGACGCAATAGAGGAGTGTTGACAAGCAATGTCTTCAATGCATCAAAATACTTCTAAGCGATCTCATCCCAAAGGAACGAAACACCCTGATTTAGTAATCACGTGACTCCTTTAGCCATTTATGCATAGTTAGGTATAAAACAACATAAAAAGATAGCCTTTCTCTGCAGACTCTGCAGCTGATATAATGAGGATGGAGAGGGGAGATTAATGATAGCCTCAACTTTGAACGGATCGAGGCTAATTCCATCTTTGGAGATGATAAACCCTAGGAGTCTACTGGAATCAACGCAGAAGACACACTTATGTGAATTCAACTAGATGTTATAGCATCGACAGTGAAGAAAAATCTGACGGAGATGGTGGGGATGGTCTCTACGCTTAGCTGAATGAGTCGAAAGGTCATCCAGATAAGGTTGAACGATGTGTTTAATAACGTGAAAAGCATATAATATCACTCGCTGAAATTTAGCCCCAACATTTTTCAAACCGAAAGGGAGCTTTTTGTATGCAAAAGTACCCCAAAGACAGATAAAGGCAGTCTTATGTTGATCGATTGGGAGAATGTTAATTTGGTTGTAGCCAGAAAAGCTGTCCATAAGGGAAAAAATATCACTCCCTACAAAGTCATCAATGATTTGATCAATAAAGGGAGTAGGATAATTATCCTTAGGGTAGGCCTGGTTAATTTCACGATAATCAACACAAACCTGAATGGTACCCTGTTTCTCATCTACAGGGACAATATTGGACACCCATTCTGTCAAGGGAATTGGATATATAAAACCATATTTTAGAATTTTTTCAACTTTCCCCTTAATAGCGGCATCCTTTCTAGGGTGCACAGGATGAAGTCACTAACGAACAGGCTTCGCACTCGAATATGTTGGAATCTCATGCACCACTATACTGGGATCGATGTCGGGCATCTCTTTGTAATACCATGCAAACATATCGCGAAACTCATAGAAAATGATAGTATAAACCTGAACTTCATCTAAAGAGCAAGTGACCCCAATATGGATGTTCTCAACAATTCCCGGTTTCACGAAAATGTCGATAGGCATCGTTTGCGTGATATTAATCAAGTTACCATCCATAAAAAAATCATGTGTCAAGATAGGCATTTGAAGCGGAGGAGAAGGAACCTGAGAAGTGAACCTCTCAAGACACGTAGACATGGCACCAAGGCCAGGCATGAATGAGGAATGATGATGACTATCATCCCACAGAGGATCCTCGAGAGACATAGTTTCCACGATGGCTTCATTGGAAGGAAATATCTCTTTCAAGGGATCGGGCGAATTCGAATCGCCGAGCCAAGGGGATTGAGAATAAGTGTCGAGAGACATGCCCAAAGGATCATGATCAAGAGGTGGAGGCTTCGAAGATTAAATAAGTTCACAATAGTCAATTTCGATCGAACTTAATGGCATCGAATCTCCAAAAGAATCGATCTACTCAGGCGAAGGGATGATCCATGGATTTTCAGACCGAGAGATAATATTAATCTGAACAGTGTTGGGTGGAGGAAGAGGAAAAATACCCATGAGGGTAGGATCTTTGAAAAGAACTGGCCCAATGCTCTCGTAAGGCATAGGAATTTGATCTACGTACATAACATTGTTCTCGAAAGAACAAGTGAAGAACAAAAATAGATCAATAGTAACAATCTTTACTTCATGCGGAAACTTCAAAACACGAAAGAGAGTGGACGGGACACACAACATGGCATGAGTCCAACTATGACTGAGGAGAAGATTGTAATTGAGCTTCATGTCAACTACTTCAACCTTGACATTAACTGTCTTCCCTTCTAGAGTAATCGGTAAACTAGCGAGAACTCCAGGAAGTTTAGATTCCCTTCCATCAAATGCTTCTAGAGAATTTGGAGATGAATTCAAAACTGGAGAACTAATGGCTTTCCAGCGGGAAGATGACATGACGCACATAAATTCACCCTTGTCTACAATCGCTCGATGGATATTCAATCCATTAATTCCAACTTGTATAATGAGCGCAAGCTGGTGTGGGAGACGTGGGAGGAAATTCTCCAAGTTGAAAGTGATAAGGCTTGAATCAGTAGGATCAACCCCACCAATCACAAATAAAAAGCCTTCCGTTGAGATGGACAACTCTAAAGTACTTCTAATGCAGATATTGCAGATGGCACCTGAGTCAAATCCTCAACAATACTGTAATGTTGAGCAGCACGGGCATTGGGATTGTAAGAAGACTTATGGAGTACACCTTTGGAAGGTGGACATACAACGGGCTCAGTACTAGGCCTTTAAATATAAAGAGGGCCAGAAACAGGTGGAGGAGGAGGATCATCAACGATTTCATTCCCTGCTACTTGACGTGGTTCGGTATAATCTTTCGATCAGGTAGTGATAGCAATGGATGCAAAACGATTCATCATGAAAACCTGAGAGCCAAATGGGGCAAAGGACTGAGGTTGCTCTACCATTTGGGTCTGTTGTGATGGAAAAGGTTCTTTGAAAATGGTCGAAGTTCCTTGGGTGCCTTTGAGCAATATACTCACTTCAGCCTGTCGAGGACAGTCCTTGGTGTAGTGCTCTTCATCACAAATCAAACAAGGGTACTTCAATTTTCGTTGTGAACCATCATGAGCACGAGATTTCTGAGAATCCTATATTGGGGTATCGGCTTTGGCCTTACCTTTACCCTTATTTTTTCCCTTGGAATTTTTATCTGCTGGATTGGCCTAAATAGCATTGACTTCCGCAGTTTTACCAGAATTTGTGGTAGACCGATAAGTAGTATCATTGGAAGTGTTAGATTTTTTCTTCCCAGGGTTCGAAGGAGAAGACTTCCGAGAAGTCCGAGATATCGAACCAATGATACCGTCGATGGATGGCGTTGTTGGTGCTTTAGAAGTTCCAGGTTGAGGAGCATCAGGCAAGATATCATACAACGTTCCAGACTAGGAGTACACAAGATCAAGGTACTAGGCACGAGCAATGGCTTGTTCTTTGGTTACACATGCCCCCATAGATATGTCTTTAGCAATTTGATTGAAAAATGAGGTATTGAACCAATCAGTTAGAAGCTGATCAGGAATTTCAAACTTGATCAAGTGATGGTGACGCCTCCATTCATGAATGTGATCCGAGATATGAGTGGCTCAGTCATGTTTCAAGGATGTGAGGAGGTGCATCCCAGTCTCATACCAAACTAGTAACTGAAAATGTGTAAGAAACACCATGGCTAAAGAGTTGAAATATTGAAATATGCCAGGAGATAATTCAATGTACCACTTTGCAGCGGCACCAGTAAGAATCCATTGTAAAAGACGAAGTCTGATGGAATCGTCAACCCAAGAGTTAGAGGAACACCAAAGATGGTATTTCATAATGTGTGCTTGGGGGTCTTCTCCGGACTTGCCCTCAAACTTAGGACAATCGCTAGGAATTTTGGTTGGAACTGGAAGCCAATACGGATTATGGAGAATTAGATCATTTGTCAATTTTGACACATCAGGCAGTTCCAATGTAGCGAGAAATGGAAATTAAAGATTAAAAGGCATTAGAGGTCATTGATAAGGACTTGTGTTAGCATTCCACCCAGGCTGAGAGAAATCCTACCCCCATATGTTTTGTCCTAGAGGATTTTGTCCATAGGGGTTATAAGCCAAATATTTTTACCCATACTGGGGTTGAGGACCGAGATACTAATTCTGAGCATATCATTGAGGTCCTTACTGAGCAACATATGGATTCTGCTGCGGAATGTAAGAATTACCTTGAGGTGGATTATACACCATCTAGGATTGATTTTGAGGGTAATAAGTAAAAACTTGGGGCGCACTATATACAGCCTTAAATTGACCTTGAGGAGGGTAAGTAGCACCTTGGGGTTGAGGAGGTGGTACCTAGTGAGTAGGTTGAACGGGCTGAACCGACTGCTAAGCAGGTTGAATAGGTTGAACCAGTCACTGAGCGGGTTGAGCAGGTTGAATTGGCTGCTAAGGCTGGGTAGGTTGTCCCTGTGGAGCAGGTTGGCTTGGATACTAAGGGATACCAGTTTTCCCTTGTGGAATATTTTGGCCCAATGGTTGCGATGGACCAGGTTGCCCCTAATAACTAGGTTGACCCGGAGCAGGACGGTAGGGTTTTCCTTGTTGTATAAAAGCTTGGCCTTGCAGAACGTAAGGTTGCTGCTATTGCACAAAAGGTTGTCCCTATGGTGGATACATCTGCCCCCCAGGAACATAAGACACTCCTAGTTGAAACTTAGGTAGACCAGAAGGACCGTAGGGTTGTCCTTGTTGGACCGAAGGTTGACCTTGTAAGGGTTGGCCTTGCAGACCGTAAGGTTTTCCCTGAGGGCCAAAGGTTTTTCCCTGTTGGACCAATGGTTTTCCCTATAAGGGTTGTCCTTGTAGGCCCGATAGTTGTGCCTGTATCAATGGCCCTTGATGAGGAATGGTCTGATAAGGATCAGTTGGAGGTAGATAAACAACCTGATGAGGATCAATGGGAGGCATATATGCAATATTACCGTAGACATCATAGTGATGGGGAGGATTGACAGGAGCTTCGGGCTGCTGAGAACCCTGAGAGTTATGCTGCTGAACAGCCAACAAATACTCATTGAAAGTAAGGCCGCCAAGGATAGAAGTAGAAACTGTAGCCATACTAGAACCAGGCGTGGTTTCCACAGCGCGAGTTTGTGATCTACTCACGGTAGGTCTAATAGGCCACATTGGATTAAGAAAGACAAACCTGTGAGTGTGAAAGAATCCTGAAAACTGAATCGTAACAACCAGTGCAGATGAAGCCACACAAACACTAGGTTGTATCGGGACAGATGTAACAATGACTGATGCGCTAGGTGTCGAAGGAAACATTCCTAATGAAGGAAGGACCGAACTCCTTGGAGGAGTCGATGTACTAGACTGTGCTATGGACACAACACCAGAGATAATCTGACTCAAAGTATGATGACTGGGTGGAAGTGACACCGATTGAGGAGAAGGTTTATTGGAGACACACAGGAGATATTCTAGGAAAAGCTGATATTCCCCTGTAGAAATAGGCAACTCTTCATTGCCGACAGGACTCAAAGAATCCATGTTTGACGAATCCGTAAGATTGCCGAAAAGATGGTGAGGAATAGGAGTTAAAGGAGTGGCTAAAAATGGTGTTCCCGAGGTAAGAGGAGGGAATTCTTCTTTGCTCCCAAAACCAAATCAAGCACCTTGAGGTGGCCAATTGAACTCCTCTGACTCTTTAGGAGGAGACCGGGTAGCAAGAGGTTGAACACTCGGCAGAATAGGCTGCACTAGCTCGGCAGACCTAGTGGATTGAGGGGTTTCGAAAGAAACTTCAGGAAAAGAACTACCACTAGGAGGCAGTGAGGAAGATGATGAAACTGGTGGTTCCTCCACTATGACAATATTTCAATACAGAAAGAAAAACGAGATAGCCAATTCAAGGCTTCAAGATAAAATTCTAAGGAAATATGAAAACAAGCCAAGCATAAAACTTTTAACAGGTATGTGATCGTAGGCAGTTAATTTTATGACACCAGAACAAAACTTTGATGTTTCATGTTTTAAGAGTCAAGAAATAGACAAAAGATGACTCTAGTCACTTTCAGTGTGAAAGGAAAAGTGCTCGATGATATTTTCCTTTTTAAGGAGTCATGAAAAGATCGAAATGACTACTCAGGTAATCTACACAAGAGGGTGTACCAAGTTTCCCTGAACTACCATAAATTTTAAGGTTGATCTTGAATTAATGTTTCTGTTTTAAGGCCCTACCGAATTGGATCTCAAATTCCTAAATGCATGCTATATGCAAAAGAACACCATTTTCTATTCGATGAATGTTAACTAATACAAGGATAGAGATCTTTCAAAAAGTAGCAAACAATGAAATCATAAGAAGAAATCCACTAATGCATCTAATACAACCAAATGAGAAACAAAAAACTCTTTCCTAGTTCATTAAGTGCTAGTTATGCGAAATAACTTTTCATTTCAGATGCAAATGAAAGAATGCAAAATTTTTTTTTTTTGAATGAATGAATCACACGATGCACTATTACATTAAAAAGCAAAGCGGAAACTAGTTTAGAGCATTGCAAATGTAGAGATCTTAAAATGAATAATTCGAAAGCAATACAGACATAAAAATGCACTCAAACCAATGATGCACTCTTTCAAACAAACAAAAAGCTTTCAAAATGACCCAAATGAGCAATGTGATCTATGCTCGAAGTGAAGAAATGGAGAGTCAAACAAAAATGAAGGTAATCATTCAAAAAACCAAAACGCAATGGATTAAGAAAGGCCAACACAATCGATCAGGGAATCGAACTGAAAAAAATAAAAAAGACTCGAAGTTCAATTAGAGGCTCAATGAGTGAAAGACACCTAGAAACCATAGGGCTATGAATCTCACTGATGAGACAATGGACAAGAAACTGAGAAGGAAAAGCTTACAATGGTCATAACAAGCCCAAAAGACCAATTTCAAATCAAAGAAACAACCCAAAGTTAATCTCAACTGACCAAAAAATCATAAGGGAGGTCAAACCAAGTCCTACAGGATTTGGCGTGACTGTCAGTCAGTAATCCATGCCAAAACAGGGGTTGGCGCTACTGCAGAAAAAGAAACAAGCGCAAATTGGTGCAACTGTTCAAAGAAAACCTGTGCAAAGCCGAAAAACAATGGGAAAAGGGAAAAACCAATGAGCAGAGGTCAATCTTGACACTCTGGAACTAAACAAGAGGATTCCAAATAGTCAAGCAAGCCAAAAAAGATAGATAAGAAATCAAACGACTGAAGTTGACTCGACAAGGAAAATTCCCAATGAGAAACGAGACGACAAACTCACCTTGATCCGCAGTGGAGTCACCAACTTGTTGGAAAGGTAAATCCTCTCATCGGATAGAGACGATCCCTCTAGCCCTAGAGTGGGTCTAGAAACAAGGGAACAAGCTAATGTGTAGGTTCCTAGCTAACGAATAAAATAGGTTGGGATAGATTGTCCTACCTGGAGTCCAACGTGATTGTTGCAGCTATAGTAGTGGAGGCCTCTTGATCTCTATCCTGACAGGTTGTGGTAATTCAACAATGGTACTTTTATTCCCACACAAAGATCAAATACAAGAGCTACATACAAGAAAATAATTGCATTCGTAGCTAACTAGTTAGTCAAGGAAGACTAAACACATTGCAAAAAATAAACCATATTAACACAAGATGGGAACCAAACAATAGTCATGTATATATAAATAGAATAAAGAGATTACAACTGGAGCCTTGACGTCGCAGCCTCCTTTAGGAGGTTCAGTCGAAGCGCGTCTCAAAGGATCATCAGGGAATTGCGACAAGGCGAGGACACAAGCCTAAGCTCTCTCTCGACAAAGGTCTCTTTCTCTGTTCTATCTCCCTAGAAAAATGTTCAGCAATTCTCTTCAACCATTTAGCTATAATTGTTCGGCTAGTGTATCAATGGGAGATAGCTTTATTTATAGAGGGAGAGGAGGAGGTTGGGATCCCTACAATGGTGGAAGGGGGACCTTATCCTTTGGGAGGTTTCCCCAAAAGGTGGAAACAAGAGGCCAAAGGAGGGTGGTCGTGGTTATTCATTCGAACCACCTAGGCTGACTTGCCCATGAAGTTGTTATCATGGAAAATTCACCTCTATTTTTAAAAAACATTCCAAAAACAACTTGGTGCGAGTATCTCGCTGGGACAGAGTGCCAATGGGCGCGGGCTAGTTTTAATCTTCCTCATTCACACGAGGGAATAATCTTCCACCAATGCCAACCCAAAAACATGTGTTTTTGATGGCCTTCTCAAGGAATTGTCAACAGAAGGAATGTTTTCCTCATAGAAATGGATGCAATGATGGTCTTTGAAAGGCATGACACTTCTTATTAGTCACAGAAATGGTCCTCCAATGTGCAGGATGGAGATTGCAGGGACGGTGACAAAATGTTGTGTAACACCCGCAAATCGCAAATCGGGATTTGTTATGAAATACGAGAGGTAAGTGTTAAACATTGCAATGTGCGAAGTGTGACAGGAGGAAGGTGACGTGGCAAGAGGAGGTGGTGCCAATCGCAAATAGGCATATTTGTTATGAGAAATAAGAGGTAAGTGTTTAACATTGCGATGTGTGAAGTGTGACGGGTGGAAGGTGACGTGGCAAGCAGAGGTGGGGCTAGTCGCAAATCAAAAATCGGTGGATCTGTTATGAGAAATGGAAGGTAATCTCTAAACTTGCAAAGTGCGAAGTGCGGGGAGAGGGAGGTGACGTGGCAAGGATGGGTCCCACGAGTATCAGAAATCACAAAATGGAGGATTTAGTTTATGAGCAGTGGAGGTAAACATTAAAACTTGCAAAGTGAAATGCGGGGAGAAGGAGGTGGCGTAGAAAAGAGAGGTGGGCCCATCCGCAGCCTGTTGATTGCAACCTTTAACAGATTCCTTAACGCTAACCCTTTAAACTTGTGAAGTGTGATATGCGATTGCATCGGATCGCAATATCGCAAGTTAAACCATATTTTAAACTTGTAACCTTTACCGAATGCGATATGTGATACGATCTTCAATGTCCATCTCTCTGTTTCATTTCTATGCTTTGATTCTGACCATCTGTGTTTCCCTTTGCGCCTCCACCAAAATTCTTAAGTTTCTAAGGGATATACGCCATTTCTCTGCCTACGGTAAATTAGTTTGTTTTTTCTTCGCGGTGTAACCCTCCTAAGCTTATCCGGTTTTCTACTGTGCTAGTATCTCCTGAGATTGTGAATGAGCCCAACTCAAACTTGATCAGTGTTAAATGTTTTGAACGTGCCCATCCGTCCAGCTCTTGAACTATTATGCACGTGAATGAGCCTGACTCGACGCACCTTCACATCTCATCATGTAATGTTAATGTACCAATATATAAATCCAAATTCTTCTTCGACATACAAAATTTTACATTTTCTAACATATATTTTTTTTGGTGTTTTTAAAAATATTTTAAAGGTTAATGCAAATGAGCCACAACACCAATCGTGGTTGTGATGATTTCACCACGTGAAAGAGGATTTTTTTTTGTGAAGTGTGTCATCATGAGTGTATGATTGGTTATGAAGTTTTATGTATGTCAATGCTTACATGCTGTCAAATGTGGATTGGTATGGTTGCTTTTTTCATGCATAAGGTCATGATATGTGTTGGTGAGGTAAATCCCCTCTATGGACAGAGGCGATCCCACTAGCCCTAGGGTGGGTCTAGAATCAAACAAAAAAAGCTATAATATTGATTCCTAGTTAATGAATGGACGAAGATTCGATAGATGACTTACCGGAGGTCCTATGCTGTTGTTGTCGTCGAAAAAGTGGTTGCCTCTCGCTCGTGGTTTGATAGATCATGATCCGCTCGCTTTCACGCTCGAACACCTGCACACACACAAGAAAAAACGACAATATACAACATACTAATTCACATTCATAACTATTAGTTAGTCGAAGAGGACTAAATCAATTGCATTAAATAAACAACATAACACAATGATGTAACCCACACCATAGTCGAGTATATTAATAAATGAAAGGAAGAGTACAACAAAGCTTCAACGTTGTAGTCTCCTCTAACAGGGTTCAAGTGGAGTGCGTCTCACAAAGGCTCATCAGGAATTCGGACGGGACTCTCTCTACGGAGTTCTCCTTGGTTATACCTTCTCAATAGCAATTACTCAGCTATAGTATTCTTCTCCAAGTTCAGCTAGATTTCATAAAGGGAGAAGGCCTATTTTTATAGAGGGAGAGGGAGAGGTTAGGATCCCTATAATTATGGAAGGGAGGCCTATCTTCAAGGAGTGTTCCATGGGAGGTGGAAACCACTGTCTAAAGAGGGAGATCTGTGGCTAATCAACTTAACCACTTCTAGTGACTCATCCCTGAGGTGGTTAGAAGGAAAATTCCACCTCTAATTTTTAAAAAACATTCCTAAAACAGCTTGGCGCAAGCACTGCACTGAGGCAGAATGCGAGGTGGCATAGGTTCTAGTGAAAATATTCCACATCGGTGCAAGGGGTGAACTGGATACCCGCGCCAAGGCCAAAACATAGGTTTTGTGTACTTTTTTTAAGGAAATTTCCAACAGGAGAAATGATGTCTTTATGCAGAAGGATGCAAAGAAGGTGTTTGCAAAGTATGACACTGCTCACAAGTCACGGGAATGACCCTCCAATATTTGGGGTGAGGGATTGCGGGGACAGTGACAAAATGTTATGTAACAGATGCCCCCTAAAGCATGAGGTCCGAGAGAGAGGGAGGGGTGAAATGTTTTATGAGAACGTGTTCGACCCAAACATTCCTGTCAGAAAACCTGTGAGGACAAATACAATTGATATCTCTAATACATAATATGTGGCATGGGCGCAGCCATCCATAATAGAGTATATAAAAAGTGAGATCCAAGGTATGAACGCATCCATCCAGCAATAAGGATCAACAAATAGACTCAGGTATGGTCACAGCCATCCAATTAGAAGAGTCATGTAATAAGTCATAGTAATCCACAAAGAATCCGCAGCCTAGATTTCATCAAACAAAACCCAGGGTCTTGCACTCCATCTCGACCCGAAGTACAAATTCGAGCATGCGAATAGACGAGTTGAAGTCGAACATGCAGGAAAATTGTCTGATTACCAGCCAATAATGAGAGCTATTAATAGACGTGAGAGAAACCACCAATAATGAAAATGGCTCTCAAGGTACAAAAGGTACAATCCACGGAATGTGAACAATGAGCTGGCATTGAACACCCGCAAAATCATCCAATCGAAGGCCAATTATGTGAACCTTGCGTCAGATGCAAAGAACCTGACATTAAGGCATGCAGGCTCCAAGGTACCTGAAGGGAGTCTCTAGATCAACTTCCTGGAAAATGAGTTGAAGTTGACAGGAAGCAACCTGGTCGAAGGAGGGCCATGATGTTTCCCACATCATCGACATGAGATAGAGGAATATAATGATTTGTGGATCAGGACCAATAGAGAATCAGAGGGATGTTGAAAATTGCAGAGGCAAAACTTCTCTTGAACATATCCACGGCACGACACTGGATTTGGTAGTATTTGACATCAAGGGATCTAAGGTCATGGTGACGTGGCAAAGAGTAGATGAGTGGTCAAAAGAGATTACCCAAACCCATGGAGGAAAATAAATGACAAAGTGAGATTTCCCCAACCCGACAAGAATGCAGACAAGTGCCATGTTCAAGAGTGAAATATTGCCGATGAAAGTCTGGTTCCATTTTCCCCCACCATTTCTAGCAAGTACCCCAATTATTTTTGTAAACAAGCTTGAAGGGGATAGCATATGCTTGCGATGTAAGTTTGTCCTTTGGACAAATCCAACCTAGTACATTTTATGAGCCCTAGGAAGGAGGAGCTTGAGTAACGTCATAGTGACGAAGTCCGATGTCATCAGTTTTTAACGAGTCTGACAAAGGGAGAACTCGGCATATTTTTATGTTTAGAGAGTTTGAAAAGAAAGCAGAAAAGAAAACTCCAGCAAGGCCCTTTTCATAAATAGTCTCTCAAATCCGAAAAGGTATAAAACATCATATGAGAGAACCTCTTAGTCGTGATAGGCTAAGGTATTCCTTTTTCGTAAATAATCTATCCCAGCCCAAAAAAGGGGTAAACGTATACTCGATAGATATCTCTTCGTAGCCATTTAACGAGTTCAAAATGACAACAGTCTCAGCAATCTTTTTAGTTTTAGAGAGTCAAAAAAGAGCTGAAAGATGACTCCAACAGTGACTTTTTTGTGTTTTTACTGAGTCCGAAAAAGTATAAAATACACCTCATTACTTCATCACCGTTATGTTAAAAACCTGTCGCTGCACAAGAGACGCTCGTAAAATCCATTTCTCAAAATAACATAGTGAAATAATCGAAAAATATGTCTTAAAACCTAATTAGGGTTTGAAAAGTTATAAAATGCTAAAAATGGTAAAAAATAATTACTTTTCACTTTTACCTCTTGTGGAGCAATAGTTACCCTTTTTACACTATGATTTTGCAACGGCGATAGCAGGCAATTCGATAGACCAATCTCAAATCCGTCAGTTCCAGGTAAGAGCTATCCTCCTTTCCAGTATTTTGATTCCTTTTTTATTACCTACAACCCAATTTTATGCATCTATGGGGGAATTTGGAAAAATTTATGGCACGACAGTTTCCGTGGGTATGAGGCACGTACTCGTGCCAATTGACTGAATTTCTGAACTAGGGCACCCCCATTGGCACGAATCTTTCTAAAACAGTTGCACCAATCATAGTGCGCAATTTTAGCTTAAAAATGAAAGAAAATAGGCCCATTTTAACCAAACAAAATCTTTGAATTCAGATAATAACAGTCATATGAATGTTTTCATTTCACAACCATTTAACGAGTTCAAAACAACAAGTGTCTCGGCAATATTTTCGGTTTTAGAGAGTTAGAAAAGAGCTGAAAGATGACTCAAGTAGTGAATTTTTCGTGTTTTTACCGAGTCTGAAAAAGTATAAAATATAACTTGTTACTTCGTCATAACCATGTGAAAAACCTGTTGCTACACAAGAGACATGTGTAAAACCCATTTCTCGAAAATAATATGATAAAATCGTCAAAAAATATGTCTTAAAACCTAATTTAAGGTTCTGAAAAGGTATAAAATGCCATAAGTGGTAAAAATTATTTACTTTTCACTTTTACCTCTTTGTGGAGCAACAATGACCCATTGTGCTTCGTGATCTTGTGGTGACGATTGCGAGTGATCCAGTGAACCGATCTTGATTCCGTCAGTCTCAAGTAAGATCCAACACCATTTCCCATCTTTTAAGCTAAATTTCATTACCTGTACATGTCATTTTTATTTCCTAGGAGAATATTTATCAAAATTAGGGCATCACGGTTGGCGCAGATTTCGGGCACGGACTTGCGCCAATTGCCCATTTTTTACACAGAGGCGTGTCGATTGGCGCGATCGTTTGTGAACCATCGCGCCAACTGCGCAACCTAAAAATCCACATAATTTCAAGGAAAATTCAATCATTTACTTGCAAATTTCAATGCCCAAGTAGACTAACAATGCTCATATGAATAATGTGTGCAGGTACCAAGCAGAAAGAATGGTGATTGAGTGGAAAGAGAGGGAACACAGTGAGGAAGATGAACTTGCCATGGATAATGAATGATGCATGGATGCCCTCAGAGATTGTGGGCTAAAGAAATTCTTCCTGACACCATGCCTCCAGGCTCAGCTGGAATTGCTTCAGTATTTGATAAGCATCTGGGATGAAGACCAAGAAAAGTTTGTGCTGTGAGATTAGGAACTTGAAATCGAAGTTTCTGATGTCTATTTTATCACAGGATTGTCGCGGAGGGGTGCAGTCCCTATGCTCACCGGTACCCATCCCTCTGGGGAAAGCATGGGGATGGTGATTTACAGGGTGTGCCGAGGGGCACGAAAATGAATAGGGAGTGGAAAGGTTGACATCCAAACCATCCCAGATCTGGCACTAAAAGTAGTGCTACACACTATCACACGGGCTGTAGGATCACAAGCACCGCATGAAGCCACAAAAACACAACTGCTTCTTGCTTTAGATTGCCTGAACCAGACTCTCTACAACTGGGTAGAGGCTGTGACTATTAACATTAAGCAACAAATAACCAAGTGCAAGAAGACCAAACTGAAGCAGTTTGGGTATGGATCAATTTTGGTATCATTCTTCTTGGAACAACTACCGATATTCCAGTGCCAGGAGGTCATTGTCTCGATGCCACCACCCAGAGAACCATGGATGGCTCGATGGGCTGTGTTGATGCCCAGAGAAGGGGGTAGCCAATAGATGTCTTGGAGGCTGGAATTCTTCGATTGGCTCCGCCGAAAAATGATTGTCGTGGAGGACTGGCCCTATTCTGGTACAAACTTCACCGGTGATCCATATCTCCCGCTCCCGGAGGGAGAGGATTGGGACGAAGAACTAGGTGAGACTCATTTTTTATTTTCATGAGTTTATGATTTTTTGGTATATATGCATGTTCTGACAGTTAATATTATATGTATGCAGATTTTGGCCCAGAGATACCTTCAGGTATGTTGCCAATAGCGAGGCAAACTCCTTGAAATTTCGATCCTCATGGTGAGGGTGGCGAGGAGGAGGAGATAGTACAAAATCTGGAGGGGATCGCCCGCAGGATCCCAAACTATGCTCGCTTTGATGATGTTCCTCGGGCCTACCAGAGGCATACCATAGGGGTGCCGAGTCGTATCCACCGCTTGCTGAGGCGGTTGGTACGGGCGATGATGTGCTATCATGATCACCACACTGATTAGACACCTAGGCTTTTATTTCCGCATATTTTGAGAGACATGTTGTCCCGGGATGTAACTGAAACATACATATATATTTTTTGGGGTTTTATGATGCACACGTTGCAAATAATTGATATATATACATCTATTTTCTACATGGGTCTATTTACATATGATGATGTTTTATAAATTGTGCAAATGTCTATCTAACACAATGTTATCCACTGCATCAGTTAATGTATTCATTCGTCTTGGTATATGTTGATATGTGATGAAATCAAAATGTCTTTCAAGAAAATGAATATGTAAATACAATCTCAAAATGCATGGGTTTCGAACCGAATAATGACCGTTAGGTTGAAGAACAACAAGTTGTGAATCTAGATTTACAAGCAATGAGTGTATGCCGAGGTTAAATGCCTCGGTTAATAGTTCCAAAACAACACTATATTCAGCGACATTGTTTGTAGTTTTTCCTAGACAAATACCTTGTAGGTTAGTCAACTCACCAGCAGGATTATAAATTACCCAGGCTGCCGAAGACAAGTTCTTGGTACTGCGGGAAGCACCATCCACGAAACCGACATAAGGGGCAATAGACATCTGCATAATAAGCAATACCCAATAAGCAAAAAAAAGCTTACAAAGCACATCAAACATAAACATGCACAAAAATGAAAAAATCACCTATGTACACATATCATGCGTGAATGACTCAAGCATAATACTTTTTTAGATACAACCCATTTCTAGGCTGTGCTAAGGGATAACCTTTATAATCAATAAGCTCATAAGCCCCATTCTGTAACACATGTTTGATGATGTAGGGCCCATGCCACATGGGTTGGAATTTACCTGCCCCTAGCTTGTCATGAGCTTGGTCGTATAGGAGGACGAGGTCACCTTCAACAAAAGAACGAGGGGAAACTGTTTGGTCAAAGTGAGCTTTGACTCGCTTATTTTGTGCTTCGATGACCAAAGTAGCTAAGTGACGAGTTTCATCCAATCTCTCTAAATAGAGGAGACGCTCTTCCTCAAGTGAAGTATTAGGAAATAATTCCATAGCTAATTTGAGTGAAGGAATTTCACACTCAATCGGAAGAGTAGCTTCCAGACAGTACACCAATTGAAATGGGGTGAATCCGGTTGCACTCTTAATCGACATTCAGTAAGACCATAGAGCTAAAAGCAACATGAGGTGCCAATTTGATTTATGGATCCCAATAGTTCGTTGAAGCATCGTAACAAGAAATTTTTTACGGCTTCAACCTGGCCATTAGCTTGAGGGTAATATGGCATTGAGCTATCGTGAAGCAGACCCAACTTAGACGTCAGCTTTGCCATCATATAGTCCCAAAAATGTGAACCATGATTGGTAATGATGGCTTGAGGGACACCAAACCGAGTAATAACATGATTCAATATGAATTGTGATGTTGTCTTACCGTCCGCAGCTAGTGTAGGCATTGCTTCGGCCCACTTTGTAAAATAATCGATGGCGACGATAATATAGGCATGCCCCCCATCTGAGCGAGGGTTAAACATCATAAAATCGATGCCCCATTTGGAAAAAGGACCAACAATAATGACAGGGTGTAAAGGAACAGGTGGCGCATGCATCTTACGTTGATATATCTAGAATTCATGACATTTGCATACTGCGACAATGCAGTCTTTAAAAATGGACGGCCAAAAATAGCTAGCACGAAGGATCTTCTGTGCGGTGGCATAACCGGAAATGTGACAACCACAAGAGCCATTGTGACAGTCATTTAAAACTTTCTCAGCTTCCTCGAGGGTCAAACATTGGCAAAGTATGGAATCGACTCCAACATGATAGAGGGTATCTCCGATAATACGATAAGGTTGTGACTGATGCCAAATGCGGAATCGGGCATCTTTCGTCAGATCAGACCTAAAAGTAGAGGTCTAGAGATACATGATTATATCACCATACCACGGATCAAGGGTGCTAATCAAGAAAATATTTTCGTTTGGAATATGATTCTCGGAATAAGGAGCAGAGTCACCAGGGAGAGAACAAATCAGATCAGTGAAAACGAGTGACTTCTTTGATTTGGCAGTAGTGAATTCCAAATCAAACTCTTGGAGGATAACGATCCACTTCGATTATTTTCCCCCCAGCAACTGTCAAGACAGAATATAGGTCATGGGGTTACAATCAGAAATCACGGTTACCGTCTGTAAAATGATATAATGACGAAAATGCTGGACGGCTTGGACCACAGCTAGCGCTAACTTCTCAACATGTGCATAATGCGTTTCAGGGTCGAGAATGTTTTGAGACAAGGAGTAAATAACATGCTCATTACCATCATCATCATCTTGAACCAAAACCATGACGATCGTACTGAAGGCAGCAGCTAGATAGAGGGTGAAATCATGATGATAATTTGGTGGATGTAATAGAGGAGCATTGACAAGAAATGTCTTAAGCGTATCAAAATATTGCTGAGCAATCTCATCCCAACAGAAAGGGACATCATACTTTAAAGGTCGTGTAAACCCTTTTGCTACTTCAACATAGTTCGGGATAAAACGACGTAAGAAATTTGCTTTCCCTTGTAGACTCTGGAGCTGGTGTAATGAGGATGGAGAGGGGAGATTAATAATAGACTCAACCTTAAGCAGATCAAGGAGAATTCCATCTTTGGATACGATAAACCCTAAAAGTATATCGGAATCGACATAGAAGATGCATTTATGCAGATTGAGCCGAATGTTGTAGCATCTACAACGAAGAAAGATCTAGCGGAGATGGGCCAGATGGTCTTTCTACGCAGTTGAATGAGCCAGAAGGTCATCCAGGTATGGTTGAACAACATGACGAATATCGTGAAAGGCATAAGACATTTCATGATGGAACGTAGCCCTAGAATTCTTCAAGCCTAAAGGGAGTTTTTTATATGCGAACGTTCCCCAAGGATAGATAAAAGCAGTCTTGTGTTGATCAGACATGAGAATTTTGTCTGATTATAGTCAGAAAATCCATCCATGAGGGAAAAAATCTCACTCCCCACACAATCGTCAATGATCTGATCGATGAAAGGGGTGGGATATTTATCCTTAGGGTAGGCCCGATTAATATCGTGATAGTCAAAACAGACGCAAATTGTTCCTTGCTTCTTATCCACAGGAACAACGTTAGAAACCCACTTTGTCAAAGGAATTGGATAATGAAACCCACTTTGAAAAGCTTTTCAACTTCATATTTTATGGCGGCGGCTTTCCAAGGATGCACTGGACGAAGACGCTGGCAAATAGGTTTTGCACCAGGGTAGGTGGGAATCTCGTGCACGAAAATACTGGGATCAATTCCAGGCATATCTTCGTAAGACCAAGCGAAAACATCACAGAATTCACGAAAGAGGCTAGTATACACTCGAACTTCATCAGAAGAGAAAGTGACTCTGACATGGATGTTCTTGACAATTCCTGGTTTCACGAAAATGTCGATAGGCATCGTCTAGGTGATGTTACTCAAGTTACCTTCAGTGAAGACTTCGCGAGTCAAGATAGGCATTTGAAGTGGCCGAGAAGGAACTTGAGACACAAAACACTCAAGACAGTTAGACATTTCCCCGAGGCCAGGCATAAACGAGGAACGATAATGCCCATCACTCCACGATAGGTCTTCAAGAGACATGGTTTCCACGATAGCCTTATCGGATGGAATCACTTCTTTCAAAGGATCAGGTGAATCTGTATCGTCGAGCTAGGGGGATTGAGAATAAACGTCGAGAGACATGCTCAAAGGAGCATCTTCAGAAGGGGGAGAATCTGATGCAGCTACAAGCTCGCAATAATTGATTTCAATTGGACTAAGCAGCATCAAATCCCGAAATGAATCAACCTATTCAGGTAAAGGGACAATCCACGGGTCATTCAACCAAGAGATCATATTAACTTGAATAGTATTTGGTGACGGAAGGGGAAAGATACCGATGAGGGTGGGGTCTTTGAAAAGACCCGGCCCTACGTTGTCGAGGGGAGAAGGAATCTGATCCATGTATGGAATGTTGTTCTCAGAAGATGAGGTAAAGAATGAAAACTAGTCGATAGTAATGATTTTTCCCTCGTGTGGAAACTTTAGAACACAAAAGAGGGTGGACGGAACACACAGCATAGTGTGAGTCCAACTGCGACCGAGTAGAATATTGTAATTGAGTTTAGCGTCAACTACTTCTACTTCGACATTGATCATCTTTCCCTGCAACGTGATCGGCAACCTGCCGAGAACACCCAAGGGTTTCAATTCCCTTCCATCAAATGTATCAAGGGCTTTGGGTGATGAAGTTAGGGCTGGAGAGCCAATAGCCTTCCAGCAAGCAGATGACATGACATAGGTGGATGCACCTTCATCCACAATGGCTCTATGGATGTTAAGATCGTTAATGTTGACCTTTATGACAAGCGCAATCTAGTGTGGAAGTCGGGGGACGAAATTATCTAAGTCGAAACTGAGAAGGATAGAATCAGAAGGATCAATCCCACCGATCGCAGATAATAATGCTTTTCGTTGAGACAGACAACTCTGAAGCACTTCTAACATGGACATCACGGACGGTGCATGTGCTAAATCCTCAACAATACTGTAATGCTGAGTAGCATCAGCGTTAGGATTATAAGAAGATTTACGGAGAACACCTTTAGAAGGTGGTCGTACAATGAGTTCAGCACTGGACCTTTCAATATCAAGAGGATTAGAGGCAGGTGGGGGAGGAGGACCATCAATGATCTCTTTCCTGGCTGCCGGCGTGATCCAGTATAATATTTCGACCAAGTAGTGATGGAAATAGATGCAGAACTGTCCATCATGAACACTTGACATCTATACGGTGCAGATGGTGCAGGTTACTCGACCATCTGTGTTTGCTGAGATGGAAAAGGTTCTTTGAGGACAGCTAGAGTTCCCTTGGTGCCTTTGAGCAATTTACTAACTTCGGCTCGTCTAGGACAATCCTTAGTGTAGTGTTCCTCATCACAAATCAGACAGGGATACTCTGGCTTGCGCTGTGAACCATCGTCAGCACAAGGTTTAGACGAATATGGTTTTGGGGCATCGGTTTTGGCCTTACCTTTGCCCTTATTTTTCCCCTTGGATGTCTTATCTGCAGGATTTTCTTGAACGGCGTTGACCTCCGAGGTTTTACTAGAATCTGGGGTAGGCTGAGGACCAAAATCATTGGAAGAATTTGATTTTTTCTTCCTAGTGTTGGAAGAGGGAGACTTACGATAAGTCTGAGACACAGAACCAATAACATCATCGACGGATGGGGTGTTCGGTGCTTTAGAAGTCCCAGGTCACAGGGCATCAGTCAAGATATCATACAATATGCCCAATTAAGAGTACACTAAATCAAGATATTGGGCATGAGCAATGGCTTTTTCCTCGGTAACACATGCCCCCATGGCTATGTATTTTGCAATTTGATTGACAAAAGAGGTAGTGAACCAATGAGTAAGAAGCTGATCATGAATTTTGTATTTGATCAGGCGACGATGATGTATCCATTCATGAATGTGGTTCGAGATATGGGTAGCCCGGTCCTGTTTCAAGGATGTTAGGAGATGTGTCCCGGCTTCATAAAGAACTGGTAACTGGAAATGAGTAAGGAACTCCATAGCAAGAGAGTTTAAATATTGAAAGATACCATGAGACTGCTCAATGTACCACTTAGCAGCAGCTCCAGTGAGAGTTCACTGGAAAAGACAGAGTCAAATAGAGTCATCCATCCAAGAATTCGAAGAACACCATAAATGGTATGTCATAACATGTGCTTGGGGGTCTTCTCCAGACTTACCCTCAAACTTGGGGCAATCACTAGGAACCTTCATTGAAACCAGAGGCCAATACGGATTATGAAGGATTGGATCATTGGTTAGCTTGGACACATCTGGTAATTCCAACGGGGCGAGAAAGAGTGATTGAGGGTTGAAAGGCATTGCAGGTCCTGGATAAGGACTCGTACCCATATTCCATCCTAGTTGAGTGTAACTCTGCCCCCATTGGTTCTGTCCTGAAGGATTCATACCATAAGGGGTATAAGCTGGATAGTTCAGTTGATATGGAGACTGAGGACCAGGATACGGAGGTTGAGGACCAGGATACTGATTCTAAGTATATGAGGGTCCTAATTGAGTAGCATAAAGATTTTTTTGTGGAATGTAAGTATGGCTTGGCGGTTGAGGGTAATAAGCAGAACCTTGAGGTGCATTATATACTGGTCGATATTGACCTCGAGGGTAATAAGCACCTTGGGGTCGAGCGGGCTGCTGATAAGTAGGGCCCTACTAAGCTGGATAAATCGGGCACGCAGGTTGACCCGACTGTGGTGTAGAGTAGAGTGGTTGCTCAACAGGGTGAACTATCTGTGCAGGTTGACTTGACTGATGAGGGCCACCAGGGTGCCCCTGCGGAGCAGATTGGCCTGATGGCTGTGATGGGCCAGGTTATGCCTAATGAATAGGTTGACCTAGAGCAGGACTATAATATGGCCTTGGCTGTGCATCATTCATACCAATGGGAAGGTATGGTTGTTGTGGTTGCACGAAAGGTTACCCTTGAGATGGATAAAATTGCCCCCCAGGACCGTATAAAGGCCTTGGTTGATATATCGGTTGCTTAGTAGGTCCTTGGGGTTGCCCAAGTTGGATCACAAGCTAACCTTGTAAAGGTTGGCCTTGTGGATTGTAAGGCTACCCTTGCGGGCCATAAAATAATACTTGTTGGGCCGAGGGTTGTCCCTAAAAGGGTTGTCCTTGTGGGTCGTAAGCATACCCTTGCTGAACCGAAGGTTATCCTTGAAATGGTTGTCCTTGTTGGTTAGAAGGTTGCACAGGCAAGTTAGGTCTAAAACCGGAAAGGAATTGATAAGCTTCAAGAGAAGGAAAATAGATAGGGTTGTCATGCTCATCATAATGAAATGGAAGTGAATAAATTGGGTTGCCGACCGCGTCATAATGAGAAAGATAAGGATCACCAGAATCTTGAGGGGACTGGTAAGTCTGGGAGCTCTGCTGCTGAACAAACAACCGATAATCCTCAAAAGAAAGGCCGTCAGGGATCACCATGGCAATTGAAGTCTCTATCGAAGGCAAAGCCCTTGACGACTGAGTGGTGAAAACTGGTGTCGATGCAGCCATGAAGACAGTAGGTCTAGTTGGGACAGACGTAACGAAAGGCATCGACGAGATAGGTGTCATTGGCGACATCCCTAATGATGGAAGGATCGGCCCCCACGACGGAGGTGATGCTGCCATGGAGGCAATACCGTCCATAATCTAACCCAAAGACCGATATCCGGTTGGAAGTGACACTGATGGTGAAGATTGAGCAGACTCTTGAGGGATGTTTTCCGGAAAAAGTTGGTATTCTTCATCAAAAATAGGAATTCCCTCACTGCAAATAGGATGAGACGAGTCCATGTCTGAATCCGCCGTGAGATCTTGTAAAAGACTACGGGGGCTAGGAGGTATGATAGCAGCCAAAAGCGATGATCTCGATGTAAGGGGGGGAATGTTCCCTGACCCCAAACCCAAACCAAGTGTTTGAAAGAGGCCAAGTGAAATCAACTGGTTCTCCAAAGGGGTAATTTGACGGGAGAATAGGCTTCTAAAGCTCGACAGACCTAGAGGATTGGGAAGTTTCAGATGAATTGTTTGAGAAAGGACTACCACTAGACGAAACCGATGGTTCCGCCACTGTGACTATAGCACACGAGAAAAGGAAAAAAGATCTAAAACGAAGATTCTTGTACAAAATCCAAGGAAAACAGAGATAGGCCAAGCAATCAAACTTTAATGGGCGTGTAATCGTAGGTAGTTTATTTTACCACATTGAAACCAAAAATTCGTTGTTTCATGTTTTAAGAGTCAAGAAATAGGCAAAAGATGACTCTAGTCACTTTCAGTTTTAAGCAAACGTGAAAGGACAAGTGCTCAATGATATTTTCAAATTTATGGAATCAGTAAAGATCGAAAATGACTGCTCAGGTAGTCTAGGTAAAAGGGTGTACCAGGTTTCCGCGAACTTCCATATACACCTTAAAAATCAAATGAAAGAAGAATTGACCAATGACTTGATGTATGTGCAGGTAGTCTCCCCAAATGCTGTGTTTAGTGTATCAGGGTTACAAGGTGGCAGACTCGGCTTCCTACAGATAAAAGGATTGCAACCTAGAGGGGTCTCCCGTTATATGCTAGACGGTACGGGGAACGCAAGTCCGTGCTAGTGCTATCTGAAGCTAGATGGCAAGCGACATCTACTAGTTTTAAAGACGCCGGAACATGTCTCTAACTTAGACCACTAGATGTTTCGTTAGGTTTTAATGTTGCCTTAGGTTAATTGAGTAAATTTTAATTTGATCTTGTATTTACATTTTAATTCCAAGGTCCTACCGAATGTTGGATCTCAAAAATCCCTAAATGCAAGCTAAGTGTCAAAAGATACCATTTCATTTGATGAAAAGCTATCTACGAGAAAGTTAGGAGTTTTCAAGCGATAACAAATAATAAGAATATGTGGAAGCATCCACTACAGTATCCAATGCAAACTAATGAAAATGAGAATTTTTTCCTAGAATTTTCCAATGCTATATATGCGAAAGACTTTCAATTTCACAATGCAAACAAGAATGAAAACAATTTTTTTTTTAATTTTTCAATGTAATAGAGCAAACAGTGCACTAAATGACATGAAAAACAAACCAAAACGCTACTTCGAGAACGATAATGCGAGATTTGAAGAAAAATAATTTCAATCAACCCAAATCAAACATAACAAAACTCAAACCAATGTTGCAATATCTCAAATTGAAGAAAGATTTCAAAATAGAACCATGCAAGCAGTGTGATCTATGCTTGGCGTGACAAGAAGAAAAATTGAATGAAAGAGGCAAGAATCATTCAACCAATTCAATCACTCAAATGAATCAAGGGAGCTGAATGCAACCAAACAAGGAATGAAGTTGACTGTGAAACATAAGACTCAAACTCCTACAGGAGGCTCAGCATACCAAAGCACTTAAAAAACCTAAGGCTGTGCTGCTGATAGGAAACAGATAAACAAATGAAGGAAGAAAGCTGATCACAATAAAAAACAATCCCAAAGCACTCAAGACATATCTAAAAATTACCCAGAAGTAAAAGTACTAACCGAAAATCTTCAAAACAGACCAAACCCTAAAACCTACAGGGGTCAGCACAGCTGTTTAGCTGTAATCAGTGCCAAACAAGGGATGGCGCAAGTGAAACACTAGCAACTAGCACCAATCGGCACAACTGTCTGAACAGAAAGCACACCAAGCCAGTTCACTCAGGAAAAAGGGAAAAATTTTGAAAGACAGAGGTCATATCTGATCCTCTGGGGCTGAACAAGGGTTTAAGACTTAGCAGAATAATTAGAAAAGGAAAAATAAGCAAGCAAAGACCAAAAATAAGACCTAATGGATGAAAGACAAACTCGCACTATTCCCCGGTGGAGTCGCCAATTTTTTGGTGAGGTAAATCCCCTTTGTGGACAGAGGTGATCCCACTAGCCCTAGGGTGGGTCTAGCAACAAACAAAACAAGCTATAATATTGATTCCTAGTTAACGAATGGATGGAGATTCGATAGATGACTTATCAAAGGTCCCATGCTGTTGTTGTCATCGAAAAGAGTGGCTGCCTCTTGCTCCTGGTTTGACAAATCACGATCCACTCACTTTCACACTCGGACACCTGCACACACATAAGAAACAATGGCAATATACAACATACTAATTCACATTCGTAACTATTAGTCAGTCGAAGCGGACTAACTCAATTGCATTAAATAAACAACATAACACAATGATGTAACCAACACCATAGTCGAGTATACTAATAAATGAAAGGAAGAGTACAACAAAGCTTCGATGTTGCAGTCTCCTCCAACAGGGTTCAAGCGGAGCGCGTCTCACAAAGGCTCATCGGGAATTTGGATGGGACTCTCTCTACAGAGTTCTCCTTGGTTCTACCTTCTCAATAGCAATTATTCAGCTATAGTATTCTTCTCCAAGTTCAGCTATCTTTCATAAAGGTAGAAGGCCTATTTTTATAGAGGGAGAGGGAGAGGTTAGGATCCCTATAATTATGGAAGGGAGGCCTGTCTTCAAGGAGTGTTCCATGGGAGGTGGAAACCACTGCCTAAAGAGTGAGATTCATGGCTAATCAACTTAACCACTTCCAGTGACGCATCCCTAAGGTGGTTATAAGGAAACTTCCACCTCTAATTTTTAAAAAACATTCCTAAAACATCTTGGTGCGGGCATTGCACTGAGACAGAGCACCAGGTGGCATGGGCTCTAGTGCAAATCTTCCACATCGGCGCGAGGGGTGAACTGGATACCCGCGCCAAGGCCAAAACATAGATTTTGTGTACTTTTTTTAAGGAAATGTCCAACAGGAGAAATGATTTCCTTATGCAGAAGGATGCAAAGAAGGTGTTTGCAAAGTATGACACTGCTCACAAGTCACGGGAATGACCCTCCAATATGCAGGGCGAGGGATTGCAGGGACGGTGACAAAATTTTGTGTAACAATATGTGACGTAGTTGATATGGTCATGCATTGATGACTGGAATATAACTAGAATGTTGTTTATGTGTTGGTACACTTATTTGTTATATTTCTATATGTTATTATGATTATGTCTATACATTTATTATGCTAATTTGGTTTATCTTGCAGATGAGATATCCTCCCCAAATTATGCTAAGGTATGTTGGTTTATTGTTATTTGGTTTAGCTGACATAGTATGCCTTGCAGAAAGAGATCAAAATTACTAGTAAGATGGTAGACTACAAATATTTTCCATATGAATCAGATGAGCAATGTGGTGTTGGGAATTCTTATGATTTAGTGGACACATTTAGAAACTTGAAGGAAGAAATAAGATGTTGTAAGGCAGACATTAAGAGAATCATATAGGCACAAGAGAAACAAACAAGCATTAATGCAACACTCCTTCAGAGTTTTTCAGAATTACAGTGACAAGGTCCACTTCGGAAAAACCATGGGAAGGAGGACCTAATTAATGGGGCATATGGAAATAGATATCATGGTGGTCGTAGATCATATAGAGATGACATGATTATAGATGACATGTTGTTGGATACTATGGATAGGAGAGGTGATGGACACAAGTACTACTCTAGTCCTGGTTATGATAAGCATTATGATCACCCTCGTTATCATCCTTATAGAAGGTGTGATAGGGGATATTTTCCAGATTAATTTAAGAAATAAAATCCACATCATTTTGATGGAGACTTGAAGAAACAAAGATATGCATAGGCTTGGATACTTGGGATGAAAAATGTATTTGATTTGCATGGGTACATATAAAACATGAAGGCCATAATTGTTATATTTAGCATAAATGTTAAAGAAAACATTTGGTGGGAATATGTGAAGTGGGTCAAAGACATGAGGACGAAGGACTTGAGTTGGCATGGGTTCAAGAGGTTTTTTAGGAAGAAGTACTTGTTATAAAGGTACTACAAAGGTAAGGCCAAAGAATTATATGAGATAAATATGGGGTCGATGACAGATGAGGAGTATACGACCAAGTTCCTGGAGCTATTGAGGTATGTATTGTATCTTAAATATGAGAAGGCTAAAGTTCAACTATTTTTCAGTGGTTTTCCATTAGCATTTAGAGATCGAAATGAGTATGATGAGCCTCGGTTACTTGAGGAATTTATTTTGAAATTGAAGCATTGCTATGAATAGTCAAAGTGTAAGAATGAATCTTAGCAAGCATGGAAAGGGAAAGATAAAGGTTAGGGTAAATGGTATAAAAAAAAAAAACAAGGCCTCAAAATGCAAAAGAGAGAGAAAACGTAGCACAACAAAAGAATTTCAATGCAAATAGACAAGGACATGGATCAAAGTGGCATCATAGAGGTGATGGTATTGAATGGTTGGAGTTTTGGACATGCGGTAAGGAACAAATTAAGAGATTTTTTCCACGGAATCATGGTGGTAGGCATCAGATATATAGTTCACATGAGGCGCAAACTGTTGGTGATGTTGGTTAGAGTGTTCCTTGAATCTATGCAGCATTGGAAAACATGCAAGCAGACCATTAGGAATCTATCATTGATATGGACAGTAAGCTTTGTGATCAACTTGTTTCTATTTTTATTGACCCTAGATATAATTATAGTTATGTTAGTCCTGACTTGGTGGATAAGTGTGATTTGAATAAAGCAGTGCATGCATAATATTGGTTAGTTCACTTGGATACGGGCACAAATAAAAGAGTTCATCATTGGGTAAGAGCTTGTGCATTTGAGTTGAATGGCATGTCAACAACAATGCACTTGAACATATGTTCATTGGTATCATATAGTACGCTATTGGGTATGGACTCGCTATACCTTCACAGGACCAAGGTAGATTATTATTAAAAATCCATTTAGTTCTTGGGTGAAATTGGGGAACCAATAATCTTACAGGGAAAGAAGAAAGCCACATCAATTAGGATGGTGATAGCTATGCAAGCAAGCATAGTCACAAGAAAGGGTGTGTTTTATTTGAAGTACATATCTCTAGTGACAAACGTAAGGAAGTTGAGGATGCAAATTTTTTGAACAGGTACCTAGTTCTACAACAATTTCAGGACGTATTTCTTGAAGGTATTTTAGAGTTTCCACCTCATAGGGAAGTAGACTTTTCTATTTCGTTGGTACGATGGGAAGCTCTGACATCAAAAGCACCTTACAAGATGAGCACACCTAAGTTGGTAGAGTTAAATTTTCAGCTAAAATGTATGCTTGACAAGCGATACATTAGGCTAAGTCTATCACCATGGGGCACACCAATATTATTTGTAAAGAATATGGATGGTACTCTTAGATTGTGCATTGACTATAGGATGTTGAACAAAGTGACCATCAAGAACATGTATTTATTGCCTAAGATTAATGATTGTTTGATTAGTTGAAGGGAGCAATAGTGTTCTTGAAGATTGATTTGAGATCCGAATATCATCAGGTACAGATTAACGAAGAGTAAATTTAGAAGACAACTTTCTGGACCAAGTATATGCATTATGAGTTTGTTGTAGTTCTGTAATATTCCCAAATGGGAACACTCAGCAATACCTGCTGGAATAACACACTTTTCAGAAGTATATGGACTGAAATGAGTTTTCAGCCCTTGGATCCCTTAGATCTGGATATATAGCATCTAAATCCAAAAGGGGAGCAAAAAAAAATCAAACTAGGTGAGATAAATAGACCTCCCACACCTAGTATTGTTGAAAAACACCCAAGAATGGGGCTGCAGTAATATCCAACAATACTGCAGAAAAATAATGTAGTTTTAGAGAGAAACAGTAGGAGACCAATAATAAGGCTCAATATTCACTTATACAGCAATAAATCAGATCCATATTGAGGCCCATACATTTTATAACATAATGTAGAAGACAAGAATAGAAGAAATTCCTCAAGAAAGAGGGTTGCAACACATGTATTGACTGAAAAATTGCTTGACAGCATTATTTTATTAGCTGCAACAGTTGTATATTACACTCTGGATCTAGAGCAGATCTGTGTACAAAATATCAGATCTATTTCATATTTGTACACTATAAAAGCTCCTTTACAAGTTCTCCTTGGGGTTTTGATCAAAACATGCAATACAGAGAGTAGATCTGAGATCTAAAGTAGCAGATCTGTAGTAGTATTCATAAATTTCTAAAGATGAATACAATAGAAGCATATTAGATCTATACAGAACATGGATCAGAAATCTAATCCATGGATCACCATAGTGAGGGGTAGAACCCCATCACCAGAGATCTCTCCTCAAAAAGTGTGTCAAAACACTCTGCAACTTCCTTCTTGCAAATAACGCAATCCTGGAAGGAAAAATGCGTTGTAGGTTGAAGCACTGGATTGGCCTGATGCCAATATCTAAAAATGCATCTCCAAAGGTTCAGAACTCTCTTTCCATTTGGATAGAAGACTTTCCTAGTGAAAAGAGGCCCTAGAATGGTCTAGATCTGAGCAGATATAGCCTCCACTTGTTGCAGCTTATAAGGAAAACCAAACCCTCAATAGGATATGTGTTGTAGTTGGAAGATGAGCTTGGCCAAATTCCTAATAGTGGATGAGATCAGCAAGACTCTTCCAAGAGCCCTCTCAAGGAAGAGGTGGGATTCCCGAATAGGAACACCCTAGTGCTAAACAGCACTATCCTCAGCTAAACAATAGAGAATGATATATGTCTAAACAGACAATATATTCAGAAATATACACAATCAACAACCTTCTTCTGTTGTCCTCCCCTTCCTTTTATAAGATGAAAGTATTTTCAAACCCTAAACCATCTCAATGATTTAGCTCCATTCACATGAGAAGCCCCCCACTGGAACTGCGTTGTGCCTCTAGTAGATCCACTGTATCTAGACAACAATGTTGATTTTCTCCTGGTTGACTTGGTCAAGTGCTCCAGTCTCTTTCACACCTAAGTGTGCTTATGTAAATAGCCCAGATTTAGCTATGTTCACATGTGGCATTGATTTATTTTGTTGATTAGGAGTTTTA
The DNA here is from genome assembly GCA_034641835.2 of Pinus albicaulis. Classification (NCBI taxonomy): domain Eukaryota; kingdom Viridiplantae; phylum Streptophyta; class Pinopsida; order Pinales; family Pinaceae; genus Pinus; species Pinus albicaulis. The sequence goes on along the minus strand of JAXQQM020084974.1, from coordinate 170,228 downwards.
TTGATCCTCCTTTACAATTTTATTCGTGAAACAAAAAATTGAAACAAAATTGTATATTCCCATTAGCTCAGGCTAATTGGGAATATTACAAGTTCCATTTGGTTTGACTAATGCTCTAAATACCTTTATGTGTTTTATGAATAGTGTGTTGCATCCTTATTTGAATTTTTTATTTTAGTTTTTTCATTGATGAAATATTGGTATATTCTAAAAATGAGGAAGAGCATGCCGAGCATTTGGCAGCAGTGATGACATTTTGAGATAGCATCAGTTGTATGCTAAGCTCAGCAAGTGCAATTTATTTTATACTGAGTTACATTACTTGAGACATGTTGTCTCCAAGGAGGGAATAATAGTGGATCTAGAAAAGGTAAGAGATATCATGGAGTGGAAAGCTCCTAGAAATGTAGATGGGGTGAGATCCTTCATGGTATTGGGGAGTTATTACAATAGGTTCATCACGAACTTCTCACATATTTATTATACTATTACATCATTGCAGAGGGAAGGTAAGAAGTTTGAATGGGCAGAGGCATCTGAGGACAGTTTTGAGTAGCTTAAGAAGTTGTTGACACATGCTTGAGTGCTAAATATCACAGATCCAGACAAAGAGTTTGTAGTATGTACAAATTATTGCAAGAGAGGACTTGGTGGAGTCCTTATGAAGGAAGGACAGGTGGTATGTTATGAGTCACAGAAACTAAATGAACACGAACATAACTATTTTACGCATTATCTTGAGCTAGCAACAATCATACATGCATTGAATATGTGGAGACATTATCTTCTTGGTAGGAGGTTTGTATGATCACAGTGGATTGAGGTATCTATTTGACCAACCAAATCTAAATGTGAGGCAATCTCTATGGTTGTACATGATCAGTGATTTTGACTTCAAGATCAAGTACATCAAAGGAAAGGAGAATAGGCCCTCGCAGACGCCATTAGCAGGAGGATATAGGTAAATCACATAGTAGTTATGATCTCCTACGAGACAATCGTATAGGTACATGTAGTGGTACAAGTATAGAACAAGGTACAATTATAGGTACATGTATAGGTACAGGTAGTGATATAGGTATAGGTACATGTACAGGTAGTGGTGCAGGTATAGTATAGGTACAGGTACAATAATAGGTGCATGTGTACAGGATGTGGACTATCATCCCATGGCAAATGGATTGGCTAGGTTTAGAGACAGCATATATGTGCTAGACAAGAGTGAGCTCAAGAAGGTGATCTTGAGGGAGTTTCATGTGAAACCATATTCAGGTCATTGAGGCTATCAGAATAAATTAACTGTAATGAAGAATTTTTATTATTGTTTGAATCTGAAGAAGGATGTAGCAGAGTTTGTGGCTAGGTGTTTGGATTTTCAACAGGTGAAGGCAGAGTGTAAGCATCTAGGTGGACTACTACAACCGATTGTGATTCCAAAGTGGAAATGAGAGGTCGTTTCCATGGACTTTATCATAGGTTTTCCAAGGACAATGAGACAAAAATATTCCATCATGGTTGTTGTGGATAGTTTGACAAAGGTAATGCACTTCGTTCCATTGAAGTCTACATTCTCAGCGATTGATGTATCACAGGTGTTCATCATAGATGTGGTTAAATTTCATGGTTTTCCAAAGAATATTATGTCAGATAAGGATGAAAATTTCACTTCCAATTTTTGGAAGGAGTTTTTTGTGGGTTTGGGAACGAAGCTGGCCTTCAACATAGCTTATAATATGGAGAGAGATATACAGATAGAGAGGGCCAACATGATATTGTAGGACATATTAAATATGTATGTGATGCATCACCAAAAGAGATGGGAGGAGTAACTTTCGTTGGTCGAGTTTGCCTACAACAACGAGTGTAAGGAATACTTGAAGATGAGTTTGTTTGAGGCATTATATAGGTGGAGTTGAAATAATCCCATTAGATGGAGTGATCTCGTGAACAAGGTATTGATTGGACTAGATATGTTAGCATAGATGGTATAAGAAATGAAGGTTATTAAGAGGAATCTAAATGTAGCACATGATAGGAAGAAGAGATATGCAAATCAAAACATGTTGTTTAAGGAGTTTCAGGTTGGGGAATAGGCATACTTGCACATCAAGCCCAAGAAGAGATCCATGTGGATTGGATCATGTGCCAAGCTAGCACCATGAATTTTTGGACCTTTCAAGATTCTTGAGAGGATTAGGCCAGTAGCCTATTGACTTGCACTCCCTCTGAAAATGAAATTTCATGATGTTTTCCATGTTTCATTGCTTAAGAAGTATGTTAAATATGTTGATCATGTGATTGACTGGTATGTATTACAAGTGGATCCAGATGGATAATTCTAGTTGGAACCTCAGTTTATATTGCATAGAAAGGTGCTCATGCTCTAGAACTGAGCAATTGAGCATGTTAAAGTGCAGTAGAAGAAATTTGGGCTCGATGAAGCTACACGGGAGATGGAAGATCATATGTGAGCTATGTATCCTTCATTGTTTTTCAGTTGAGGAAAAGAAATTTTGGTATGATGTTTTGGTATGTGTTTTGATATATGTTTTGATGTGATGTTCAGGTATATGTACATATGCATATGGATGTAAATATTTCCATGAGATACTTTATAAAGTTCCAATAAGAGGTATGGGTATCATGTTACATAGTGGTTTTCTCTTTAGCATGGTGATCATTGTAAATACTACAACAAGATAAGTTATAAAGGTCCAAGGGCAGTATGTTTTCTTTTCAACAGTTTTTGCGAAGGTATAGGTGTGGTTGAAAACCGAGGATGGTGTCCCCCAAGGGGGAGGGTTCTGTAACAGCCCTAGTGAAAATTCCATGTAATAACAATAATAACCATGGTTGATGGGACAATTATTCCAAACTGAATGTTGGGACAAACATCCTAGTGAGGGTGTTCATTGGTTTATTATGGATAAGGAAATTGGAAAAGGCAATGGAAAAGGCTTTGGAAAGTAAAAATGGATTTTTTTGGATATTTATTTATTAAAATAATGGAAAATAGGAAAAAAGGAAGGTGAAATGCCATAGGTTTCATGTGAGGAGGAAAATGAAGGAAAATAATGAAAAATGAAGAAAATAGAGGCCTAATTGATAAAAAGGATTGTGAGGATCAGTTGGTACCTTTTTTCAGTTCAGTTTTGGAGCTCTCTCATTATTCTCTCTCTCACTCACTCTTGGACACTTAGATTTTTATTGGAGCACTTTGGCATTGGATCAAGAAAGGAAAAAAAAAGAAAGAGGAAGGAAGGAGCAAGAAAGGAAGAGCAAGATCAAGCAAATACAACAAAATTTTGTGCATGTATAGATTTGCATGTGTGATTTCTTTGCTATATTTTGCATGCATGGTATTGCATGCGGTTATTTTCTATCATGGCATGGGTTTTTCCGGGTGTGATAGTGTTTTCAGCCTAGCATTGCCATTTTCAGATATCCATGGTGTGTGTAGGATTTAACCCTGTACAAAAATTATCTGCAAATGAATCTTAAAAACAAAAAATAAACAATAGCGAGAGCATAAAACATAAAATAGATATACACAGAGATTTTCCCCTGGATCCCAAATCGGGACGACCAACTTGATTTTTCATTATATTCCTTTTAGTGTTATAACACATACATATACATGCCAAAGCATACATATACCCCAATCCATTAACCCTGGATTAGAACATAACCTTAGTTCCCTTGACCGGATCTACAAAATACCAGGGGCCGAAAACCATCATGCCCCAAAACCATGTGCAATCCCACGCACAAAACCATGGGCGAGTCCACCCACTGAAAAATAAGGACCAAATTTTTTTTCTTGGGGCGCTGCCCCGGACCCCAAATAGGGGGGGCTGTCGCCCCCCCATGACCCCCCTACTGCACCCGACGCAACGTACAGGGGAGGCTATTGCCCCCTACGCGTGACTAGTCATGGAAAGAATATAACACATACCCAACAATGTGATGGGGTTTTGAAGTTTTGGTTGAGATGGATTGCCGGATGGATTCGAAGCTGAGTGAGGTAGATCTCTAAAAGGAACACACATGGCTTAATGATCCCTGAATCAAAATATGGATTTCGATAAAGCCATTGGCCTAGTGACCCCTGAACCAGATTGTGGGTTTTAGTAAATCTAGGTATTGTGTACCTCGGTGGTTGATTTGAATGGAATGTATTAGTTTTGTTGTGCTAAGTGTCCAAACAGTAATTAAAATGTGTGCATAAGGTTCTCTGAAGTTTGCCGGTGAAACAAATGATTTTAAATTAGTTAAATAGATTTCTATGTGAGGTTAAAGCATGTAAATTGCTTATAAAACACTGTACAATAGTAAATAATAGAGAATTAAACATCACATGTAACAATACTTAGCAAATTTGATGAATCAGTTCACCCCTCCTGGGCTACATCTGTTGGTCCAGCTCCCAATGGCATGTCCCTCATATCTTATTGCTAAAAAATTATAAGTACATGTGAAATAAGCCCCAAATGGTTGTTCTCTCTATAAAACCAGCTTCAGAATGCTTGAATTAGTCATGAATGACTATTCATTTGCAGAAAACAGTGAATGGATGCTCAATACACTGAAAACACCCTAGTGGCCCTAGTGGCTCCTTCACCTTTCTCAAAGCTAAACCTACACAATATGACCTCTGATGGATCTGAAACATATTCCAATGTGTTCAAAATTTTGAGAATACCAAAAAATGACTATCAATGAATAAAAATTGGTCGAAAATCCAAAGAGTTATGACCAAAATAAGATTTTTCCCAGTGTCCCTTAAAAAACTCCACTAAATGTGGAGCAACTCTAGTTAAAGGTGCCAATTTGGTAAATCCTGTCGAAAATGTTGGAACGTGCCAAGTTTATCCAGACTGTTTGGCTGGCATTTAATGTCAGGATGGGTGGGGTCACATGGGACCTCTGTCAGAACTGCCAGCTTAACCGCCGCAATAAATGTTAATACCATGTCGCATATACTTTACGGAGTGTTGGTCACATGCACTGTTGGAATCTTCGCCATCATAACTGTTCATACAACCGCCAAGTTAAAGGATCATGAACGGTTCATTTTTGAGCATCAGGAGATCATGTCAAATGCTCAAAAATGCTAAAAAAATGAAAGTGCCCACTGGGAAGCTTTTGGACCCCAAAATCTCTTTGGAATACTGAACCTAAAGATGAGGAGACTGTGTCCCCACTCTTCCAATCTTAATCCACTTAAATTTCCTTGATTTCATTAATTGGAGCTTTTCTTGAAACGACAAATTTTTCCTTGATTCCATTGACCAACTGTTGCTAACTTTGACATTGTTATGCTGCACATTTTCGAAACTTGCATAACAGCAACTTAACTTTGCAGTAAACATATTGTTTCTACATTGGTCTATAATCAAAGGAAACTAAAAATAACTTTCACCTTGTATCCTGTCCTTATGGCGATTTTTTGTTGAATTAGCCTTGTACTTGTGTCGATTCCTGACCAAGTTTCCTCGCCATAGTACCTTGCCTTTCTATAACCAATAATAATCATTGCTAAACTTTGTGCCATCTTTGTTTAGATGTTTTACCCTCTCTTGGATCTTTGCACCTTCTTTCACTGACACTTTGTTTTCTACACCGATCAACACCAAAGACGATTGCTGCAACTTCTTCTCATCTTCTTTCAAAGACAACCTACTTTCAGATTGAAACAACTCATTATTTATATCAACATTTACATGAAAAGGATTATGTAAAACTTCCCTTTGTTTAATCATCATCAATGTCAAGTTTTGACTTGCATTGATGAGCCTCTTCATCTACCTTGCATTCACTAAAGAAGAGTCTAGTTTTTTGCGATGTGCTCTCACAATGTACTCCTTGCCATCCTTGAATAAATGGTACTTGTTCTCATGTCGATGAAAGATAGCTTTCCTGTCATACAAGTAAGGATTTCCCAACACCACACGTGTAATATTAGTACCACATCTAATTCAACCATGTCAATAAAATGTGATGTTATTGAAAAGCGCAACATGCACTTCTTTGAAACCTGTAAATTTGCATCCTTACAAATACAATCGAGAGGATATGGTTTCATATGTGGAATGGTTTCAAGATTTAGTTTCTTGACTAAGTCTTCAGAAATAAGGTTCACTTGTGACCCACTGTCAAATGGTGTGTCAACCTTGGTATGTTTGGAAATGACCCTCACATGAAACAGTTCAATTCTCTTCTCTTCAATGGAGCTTCTAGGTGACAGTTAGAAATACTAGAAATGGGTTTATTTTCATTCTCTTTCCTCTTCAAGTTCTTTAGTGCCATAGCTATGATTTTTTGTTTCAACTCCTGATTCTAACCCTAGGTCTTGTTCAGCTATTGCAATTGTCTTTCCTTTCTCCTTGGCTTTATCTTTGGCTTTAAAAAATTTTGGTTTCAACTCTAGATGAAGTTTCCAACAACGGTCCTCATCATGGCTTGTTTTAGAACAATGTTTGCAGAAGAATTTTCCCTTCTCTTTTCTAGAATTTGCATTTCTCTTTTTCTTACATTTGCCTTTAAACTCACTTTCCTCATTCCCATATAAGTTTTGTTTTCCCCTTGCCTCTAAATGTGTGGCTTGAACACAAACCTCATCTAAGTAGTGTTAAACATGAGAATAGTATGTCTTAGGTAAGTATGTAAACCTCCTATATACTTGAGTAAAGTATCTTGGCTATGCAAATCTACTCCTAGTAAAAGAGCTCTTCTTCTAAATTCTTGTGTATAAACTTGAACATTTTTTCCTTTCAATTGTTTAAAATTTTTCCAGTCCATTATGGCTTTCTGCATGTGAGGTAATGGATAAAACTGTTATTTTATTACAGAAATGAAATCAGACCGTGATAAGATAATCTTACCATATTTTTTTATCTCCTCCATTGTCTTGGTTTCCCACCAAACAAGAGTTGCACCTTCCATTCTCAATGAAGCTAGCTGAATTTTGGTTTCGTCATCATGAAAATTTTGAATTCTCAAATAGAACTCTAATTGCCTAATCCAATTATCTATATTTTCTGCATTAACTTCACCATCAAAATTTGGCAATTCAAACTTAACATCAATTTTAAGAAAAGGAATTTTACCCGTGTTCTTGACTTTGTGAGAATGATGTACTGAAGATGATGTAGAGGTTGATGAAGATGAAGATGAAGATGAGGGTGATTATGGTGACTTTCCACTGTCTCCATTTCCTCCATTACCCTTCTTGGATTTATCCTCATCATTATGGCCTCCTAACGATCCTTATCCTTCCTTATGAAGTTTGGATCCTTCTCCTTCTAGTCTTTCATTTCTTTCTTGATAAAGGACTCTCACCATTTCAGTCAAGTCAAGGAATGCTTTTCTAAACACCCTTTTTTCCTCTTTGGGGTCAACTACTTCATGGATTTCTCCTTCTCTTGAAGACATGCTTATGGCTTCTTCTTCTTCTCTTTGAGGTGAAATTGAAGGTGGAGATAATGGCACTCTTTCCCTCCTTGGCTGAGGATTACTTAAAGTATTTTCCAATTGACCTTATCCTCTCTTAATCTTTAGCCTAGTAAGCATTAAAACTCACAAAAAATTATGCCCCAAGATGGCTCTTCACAACTTACAAGAGTTGTTATGCAAACTTTTCAACAAATCCTTTTGCACAAATGTTAAACAGAGAAAATACTCTAGCTTAACCTAATGCTCAACTTGAGCTCTGATACCAACTTGATCTGAATGGAATGTATTAGTTTTGTTTTGCTAAGTATCCAAACAGTAATTAAAATGTGTGAATAAGGTTCTCTGAAGTTTACAGGTGAAACAAATGATTTTAACTTATTTAAATAGATTTCTGTGTGAGGTTAAAGCATGCAAATTTCTTATAAAACACTATACAATAGTAAATAATAGAGAATTAAACATCACATGTAACAATACTCAGAAAATTTGATGAAGCGGTTCACCCCTCCTAGGCTACATCTGTTGGACCAGCTCCCAATGGCATGTCCCTCATATCTTATTGCTCAAAAATGGCAAGTACATGTGAAAATAAGCCTAAAATAGTTGTGCTCTCTATAAAAATAGCTTCAAAATGCTTGAATTAGTTAGGAATGACTATTCATTTGCAGAAAACAGTGAATGGATGCTCAATACACTTAAAACACCCTAGTGGCCCTAGTGGCTCTTTCACCTTTCACGAAGCCAAACCTACACAATCTGACCTCTGATGGCTCTAAAAACTATTCCAATGTGTTCAAAATGTCAGTAATACCAAAAATTGACTATCCATGCATCAAAATTGGTCGAAACTCCGAAGAGTTATGACCAAAACAAGAATTTGCCCAGTGTCCCTTAAAAAACTCCACTAAGTGTGGAGCAACTCCAGTTAAAGGTGCAAATTTGGTAAATCTTGTCAAAAATGGTGGAACGCGCAAAGTTTATTTGGATCATTTGGTTGGCATTTAATGTTAAGATGGGCAAGGTCACATGGGACCTCTGCTAGAATCGCCAGCTTAACCGCCGCAATAAATGTTAATACCATGTCGCATATACTTTTCGGAGTGTTGGTCACATGCACTGCCGGAACCGTCACTGTCATAACCGTTCATACAACCACGGAGTTAAAGGCCTTAAGGCCAGGGTTCTAGGCATTGGGTCATATGTTGTCGGAGCTAGCCCTGAGGGGATAGCCCTTTAATTTTTCTGCCGTTTAAAACTATAAAATTCAAATATATTTTGGCTCCAATGAATTGTATAAACCATCGCACAGCCCAAGTGATAATTCGTGGGCACGTTAGACCGGAGGTCATGGGTTTGACTTCCCAGACCTCAAAACATGAGTTTTTCCAATACAATGAATTTGGATTCCAGCCTCGGGCCACATGGCAGCCTTCGGACAGGCCACGTGTCACCCAACAATTGGACCAAAACTATATGAAAAATAATTTGCATATATATATATATATATATATATATATATATATATATATTTATATATATTTATAATATTTTTCATAAATTTAAATGTCCAGATTTTGGAGTTTAATGGGCATTTTCAAATCTTCATAACTTCTGCATACGACCTCTGTTTTGCGAACCGTTTGTGATGCCGAAAATCACGGAAACGAGACCTTTCCATTCGTTTAGGTTGAAAAAAAATTTGAGCACTTTCAATTTTTAGCATTTTTTAGCATTTTACATGATCTCCTGATCACACCTCCCCACTCGGAAGCTTTTGGACCCCAAAAGCTCTCTGGACTACTGAACCTGAAGATGAGGAAACTGTGTCCCCACTCTTCCAATCTTAATCAACTTAAATTTCCCTGATTTCATTAATTGGAGCTTTTCTTGAAACGACAAATTTTTCCTTGATTCCATTGACCAATTGTTGCTAACTTTGACATTGTCATGCTGCACATTTTCGAAACTTGTAGAAAAGAAACTTAACTTTGCAGTAAACATATTGTTTCTACATTGGTCTATAATCAAAGGAAACTGAAAATTACTTTCACCTTACATCCTGTCCTTATGGCGATTTTTTGCTGAATTAGCCTTGTACTTGTGTCGATTCCTAACCAAGTTTCCTTTCCATTGTACCATGCCTTTCTGAAACCAACAATGATCATTGCTGAAATTTGTGCCTTATTTGTTTAGATGATTTACCCTCTCTTGGATCTTTGCACCTTCTTGCACTGACACTTTGTTTTCTGCACTGATTGACACCAAAGACGATTGCTGCAACTTCTTGTCATCTTATTTCAAAGACAACCTTCTTTCAGACTGAAAAAACTCATTATTTACATCAGCATTTACATGAAAAGGATTATGTACAATTTCCCTTTGTTTAATCATCATCAATGTCAAGTTTTGACTTGCATTGACGAGCCTCTTCATCTGCCCTGCATTCACTAAAGAGGAGTCTAGTTTTTTGCGATGTGCTGTCACAATGTACGCCTTGCCATCCTTGAATAAATGGTACTTGTTCTCATGGCGATGGAAGATAGCTTTCCTATCATACAAGTAAGGACTGTCCAACACCACACCTATAATATCAAGCGGAACAACATCTAATTCAACCATGTCAATAAAATGTGTTGTTATTGCAAAGCGCAACATGCACTTCTTTGAAACCTGTAAATTTTCATCATACAAGTTGTGAGGATGTGGTTTCGGATGTGGGTCGATGCGAAATTGTGAGAACAAGAGTATTTCTCATCTGATTGAGCGCGGGGGCATTCATCGGAACACTACCTTTCAAGAAAAGGATGAATCGGAGGCTATGCGAAAAGCCCCCGCCTACGGACTACTTTCAAAAATAAAAAGTAATCACAAAGATCCGATCAATGAAATTATTTGTTTTAACTGCAAAGTATTCATTGATCCAACTTTAATGTGTGAATAGGAAAGTATACATATTCTGCAAATGAAGTATAATGGTTTGAAGATGAACTAATAAATTTTGTTCACTGTTTAAACCTGCTTGGGAAAAGATAGCTTATAAAAATTTACTGTTTAAAGGAGCAGAATATGAAAATATGTAGCAAAATTATACAGTATGACAGCAAATAATTGTTTAATCGGTTCACCCCTCTCTTGGGCTACCTCCGCTGGGTCCAAAAGCCTCTAATTAGGCTTTTTCCTCTTTGATTAAATGCTCAAAATGTGAATACAACTGTATAGAAGCCTCAAATGGAAAAATACACTGCAAATTAAGATTCAAAAGGCTCAAATCAGTATAAAATGACTAAACAAACACCTCCATTGGATGAAGGTAGTCCAAAACAGCTCTTCTTCCCTTAGGCCCTGGTGGCTCCACGACCAAAAACGCTGGTAAATTCTCTGTTAGAGCACCCTGATGGCTCTGAAAACACTACCAATAGTTTCAGAATGCTCTCTACACCCAAAATAAAAAAACAATTCGTATCAAAAGGCCTCTCCTAGCCAAAGTTATGGCACTTTTACTCCCACTGCCAGTTGGCCTAAAAAAACTCCAGTTAAATCTGGCTAACTGCCAGATAACTCCGACAAATCTGGAGTTCGGTGCTAAATCTGGGGAACCGCCAATAAACCTGCCAGTTGAGTGGTTAGTATTTAATGTGACCCTAACCCATCGGACATGTGAACGAACATATATCAAACGGTGGCATTAAATATAAACATATCTGTTTGTTTAAATTCCGCTCCGCTCCGTCTTGAAAACCTTGCCACGTAACTTTCTACCATGTGCATTAAACCCACGTGGGCATACGTACCTTGAATTTTACGTTGCCATTACCATACCATATGTTACGCCTTTGTTACATAGGTTGTAACCATTAACAAACATGGCCCACATGACATTTAAAAAACTTTAGACTTGTGGGTATTAAACCTTTTTCATATTTCGAATTTGGTTTGATATATAGTATGGTTTAATAATTAGATTTTTAATAAGGTTTAAATTTTTTTTTTTTAATTAATTAAAACATATAATTAATAATATAATATATGATTTAATAAAAAACCATATAAAATATTAAAACTATATAATTTAATTAATCTATTAAACCTTAATAAAAATAAAATTATTCCATTACAATATATTAAAAAAATTTCTTTCAAAATTGAAAGTTATTGGGCAAATTCAAACTGTAATATCTCCTCCATACAGCAACGGATTTGAGTGCCGTTTGTGGCATTGGGATCATATTGACGAGCTATTTCCTGTCGATCTGCTTCAGAGCAATTCTGAGCAACTTCATTTTTGAGCATTTTTCTACAAGAGACTTGATCTCCTGATCAGGAATGGTTTCAAAATTTAGTTTCTTGACTAAGTCTTCAGAAATAAGGTTCGCTTGCGACCCGCTGTCAAATAGTGTGTCAACCTTGGTATGTTTGGAAATGACCCCACATGAAATAGTTCAATTCTCTTCTCTTCACTTGGAGCTTCTATGTGATAGTTAGAAATACTAGAACTGGGTTTATTTTCATTCTCTTTCCCCTTCAAGTTCTTTAGTGCCATAGCTATGATTTTTTGTTTCATCTCCTGATTCTGACCCTAGGTATTTTTCAGCTATTTCAACTATCTTGCTTTTCTCCTTAGCTTTATCTTTGGCTTTTTAACTTTCTGGTTTCAACTCTAGATGAAGTTTCCAACAATGGCCCTGATCATGGCTTGTTTTAGAACATTGTTTGCAGAAGAATTTTCCTTTCTCTTTTCTAGAATTTGCATTTCTCTTTTTCTTCCATTTTCCTTTAAACTCACTTTCCTCATTCCCATATAATTTTTGTTTTCCCCTTGCCTCTAAATGTGTGGCTTCAACACAAACCTCTTCTAAGCTTGTAGGGTTAAACATGAGAATAGTATGTCTTAGGTAAGTATGTAAACCTCCTATATACTTGAGTAAAGTATCTTGGCTATGCAAATATACTCCTAGTAAAAGAGCTCTTCTTCTAAATTCTTGTGTATAAACTTGAACATTTTGTCCTTTCAATTGTTTAAAATTTTGCGAGTCCCTTATGGATTTATGCATGTGAGCTAATGGATAATTTTTTTTCTTTACTGTAGAAATGAAATTAGACCATAATAAGATAATCTTACCATATTTTTTGATCTCCTCCTTTGTCTTGGCTTCCCACCAAACAAGAGCTGCACCTTCCATTCTCAATGAAGCTAGCTGAATTTTGGTTTCTTCATCATGAAATTTTTGAATTCTCAAATAGACCTCTAATTGCCTAATCCAATTATCTAGATTTTATGCATTAACTTCACCATCAAAATTTGGCAATTCAAACTTAACATCAATTTTAAGAAAAAGACTTTTACCCGTGTTCTTGACTTTGTGAGAATTATGTACTGAAGATGATGTAGAGGTTGATGAAGATGAAGATGAATATGAGGGTGATGATGGCGACTTTCCACTGTCTCCATCTCCTCCATTACCCTTCTTGGATTTATCCTCATCATTATGGCCTCCTGACGATCCTTGTCTTTCCTTGTGAAGTTTGGATCCTTCTCCTTCTAGTCTTTCATTTCTTTCTTGATAAAGGACTCTCACCATTTCAGTCAAGTCAAGGAATGCTTTTCTAAATACCCTTTCTTCCTCTTTGGGATCAACTACTTCATGGATTTCTCCTTCTCTTGAAGACATGCTTATGTCTTATTCTGTTCTCTTTGAGGTGAAATTGAAGGTGGAGATAATGGCACTCTTTCCCTCCTTGGCTGAGTATTACTTAAAGTATTCACCAATTGACCTTCTCCTCTCTTAATCTTTAGGCTAGTAAGCATTAAAACTCACAAAAAATGCTACCCCAAGAAGGCTCTACACAACTTGCAAGAGTTATTATGCAAACTTTTAAACAAATCCTTTTGCAGAAATGTTAAACGAAGAAAATACTCTAGCTTAACCTAATGCTCAATTTGAGCTCTGATATCAACTTTATTTGAATGGAATGTATTATTTTTGTTGTGCTAAGTATCCAAACAGTAATTAAAATGGGTGCATAAGGTTCTCTGAAGTTTGCAAGTGAAACAAATTATTTTAACTCAGTTAAACAGATTTTTGTGTGAGGTTAAAGCATGTAAATTTCTTATAAAACATTGTACAACAGTAAATAACAAATAATTAAACATCACATGTAACAATACTCAGCAAATTTGATGAAGCATTTCACCCCTCCTGGGCTACATCTACTGGTCTAACTCCCAATGGCATGCCCCTCATATATTTTTGCTCAAAAATGGTAAGTACATGTGAAAATAAGCCTCAAATGGTTGTTCTCTCTATAAAAATAGCTTCATAATTCTTGAATTAGTTAGGAATGACTATTCATTTACAAAAAACAGTGAATGGATGCTCAATACACTGAAAAGACCCTAGTGTCCCTAGTGGCTCTTTCAAATTTCTTGAAGCTAAACCTACAAAATATGATCCTTGATGGCTCTAAAACCTATGCCAATGTGTTCAAAATGTCGATAATACCAAAAATTGACTATCCATGCATCAAAATTGGTTAAAAATCCAAAGATTTATGACCAAAACAAGAATTTTCCCAGTGTCCCTTAAAAAACTCCACTAAATGTGGAGAAACTCCAGTTAAAGGCACCAGTTTGGTAAATCCCACCAAAAATGGTGGAACGCACCAATTTTATCCGGACCGTTTGGCTGGCATTTCATGTCAGGATGGGTGGGGTCACATGGGAACTCTGCTGGAACCGCCAGCTTAACTGTGGCAATAAATGTTAATACCACGTCGCATATAATTTTCGGAGTGCTATTCACAGGCACCGTCGGAACCGTCGTTGTCATAACTGTTCATACAACCGCGTAGTTAAAGGCCTTAAGGCCATGGTTCTGGGCGTTGGGTCATATGCTGTCGGAGCTAGCCCTCTAATTTTTCCGCCATTTAAAACTGTGAAATTCAAATATATTTCAGCTCCAATGTATTGTAAGAACCACCGTGCAGCCCAAGTGGTAAGCCATGGGCGCGCTAACCCAGAGCTCACAGGTTCGAACCCCCGAACCTCAAAACATAGAATTTTGCCAATACAATGAATTTGGATTCTGTCCTAGGGCCACGTGGCAGCCTTCGGGTAGGCCATGTGACGCCCAGCGATTGGCTCAAAAAATATATGAAAAATAATTTGCATAAATAAATAAATAAATATATATATAATATTTTTCATAAAGTCAAATGTCCAGATTTTGGAGTTTACTGGGCATTTTCAAACCTTCATAACTTCTGCATACGACCTCTGTTTTGCAAACCGTTTGCGGTGCCAAAATTGCAGCGACGAGATCTTTCCATTCATTCAGATTGCAAACATTATTAAGAACTTTAATTTTTTAGCATTTTTTAGCATTTGACATGATCTCCTGATCATTGGTCCTAGGAATCCTCGACCTGTTAATAGCAGGATATAACATAAAGCCTACAGGTTGTTTCCCTTGATTATGCCTAGAAATACTTGCTGGTGAATGGCGGGATATATGGTAAAGCCTAGAGTTTGGAGTCTCAATTTAGGTCATAGTGATCGGGTGTGGATTGCGGTAAAGCCTAAGAGACTAGAAGATAGGAAAATTCCTCACAGTGTAGGTGGAGAAATATGGTAGAAATTATGCTTGTTTTATGGCCTAGTGATACAGAATGGATTGCGGTAAAGCATGGTTTCTATTGATGAAGGTGAGGTGGTTTATTCTCAAGATTCCTTGGTTGGTTATTTTGGTTTGAGTCCCACAATCATGCTTGGAATATGGCACGAGGGTGATTGGATGAAGAGAGATTTGGATCATCCAATCTATGGTTGGGTGGAACGTGGTAGTCCCATTATGGGTTGGATTTTTCATTCATTAATAAGAGGTTCTTTCGTTGACATATTATGTGTAAACGTACTGGTTTATATGGTTGATGTATCTGTGATATTTTTGTTTTTATTATGTTGTTTATAAGCATGTATTATGAAAATGATCAAGTATGACTCTCCTCATGTTTTTATTTGTAAATGAATGAAAAATGTATCCATGAACTAATAGATAATAATGCAACTAATGGTGTAAAGGAACAATGATTCTTAGCGATTCTCAGATAAATATCAGATCCCCATGCTTTGATATGTTGTTTAAACATGTAGATTACATATTTGTGACTTGTTTGAAAAAATTCCTGTGATGGCTAGTAAGGGTCCATTCTAGACCTTGTCAATGTTTTTGTAAACATATCATTGTTCCATTGTTATAATTCATTTCTAAACTTTTCATTGAGTTCTAGGAAGTGACCTGGGCTATGGGCCTAAAAAAGTGGCTCAAATCTCGGGGATGTTGGCACATGTTTGAGGAAAAAGGTCCGTGGACGCATGCATTCCCATGCTGTGGGAGTGTCCAGAACCTCCCAAATGCACCCTTGTCCATATCAAGGGAGCGTCCTAGAGTTTAATTGTCTAAAAACCCATTGGGTCCAGGGGTTGGCTACCTGAGTGGTTGGGATGGCTCCTGGGGGTTTTGTTGCTGATGTGGAAGGTCTGTGTTATGTTTTTTCATCAATTCCACTTCCTTAAGGTCACCTAAGAGGTTGAATCAAATCATAGTAGCCTCTCGTCATTTGTTTACCATGGTTGGTCGATTACTTGGGTAGATGTGGGAGGAGGGTGTTACAACATAGAAAAACATTTTAATGAGAAGGAATTACCCATACATTTTACTCAATTATTAATACTACTGCCATGTCCATGACTAATCAAAGGAAATCAAATCTTTCCTCAAGATATTTTGCATAAAGAATTGGTATTCCTCATTTATGATTAATGCCTCAATTCATATTATAGATACAACATTCAACCAGTAAAAATCACATGTATGTGGAATTTAAACAAAAGAAAATATAGTTCGATACTTATCTTATGCAGTAAAGAAATTTTCCAACTGAGAGTGGGACTTTGACTCTCCACCCAACCATAAACAGGCTACAACCACTATCACTGGTATTGTCAAGCCCGATCTAGATTCCAAAGCTTGAGGTGAAGTGCTTCTGAGGGCTTTTAACCAACAAAACAACTAAAGTGGGATGCCATCAACCACACTACTTCATCCACCAACTATACTCATATCCATTCACACTTTTCAAGTATGTTCACATTCATGCTAGCAAACCACAATAAAAATAACTCTATCCAACCTTTTAGAGAAGATAGTGCACTATAAGGAATTTTTGTCAGTGGTTAAGCTGTCATTGGGCAAAGAAATACCTTCTCCGGGTAGATCATCAGTGAGTCAAGCACCAGAACTTCAACCCCAACGAAACTCATGGTGATTCATCAAACCTCACAAAAACTTGAGTGATTCTTCCCAGTGCAACAATTTTACCAATCCACAAGATTCTAATGTGTTCTTCATTCCTACAAACAAGCCATTTCCCTTTATGATGTTTATGCCTAGACAACCTATTAGAGGGTTATTCTACTGGTTTTTACAATTTCCCCAACACTTAACAACAATAATTCTATATTTTGTTCCATGCATTCTTCCATGAAAATAACCGGATGCTACTTTTTTGCACTCTTCCGGACTTCTGCATGCCAGGAATTTCACTCCCTCTATGTATTCCCGTGTGTGTTTCCTTGAGCAAGCGAGCCTCACATCGATGGGTGAATAATAATAATTTGAAGTTCCTCCTCCTTCTTTTCCAACAAACTAACTTCCCTCACTCTCCCACGATTTTCATAGTAGTCTGCATCTGGACAACACATCCCATGCTACTATAAATATTTGTGTCCTTTCTTTGCTTGTTGTTTGAGCTAAAGGACACTTATGCCAACCCTTCCTCTTTCAGTTAACTTATTACCTAGTCATCCCACCCTACCAACTATGACTTGGTATTTAAAACAAAAATTTCCTCAAGAAATAGAATTTGTGTCCCTCTCTCAACCATTTTATAATTACAATTATTTACAAGGGAGAAATGTTAACTAGGGGATATTGCATCCTTCATGTAAGTAGAATGGTAAAATACATGTAAAATATTTACAAATATTATAATCAATCATATTAGAAGACAACATCGATCATCTAATTTCATATGTAAGGAATTACTGAATGAATGGTATTTGACGATTATGTTCCAAATTGTGTGTAATGTACGCCATATAGTCAAAATCACTTACCCATAAAATTATTGATTTTAAGTTGAGAAACTTGACTATACTATGATATGTTATAGATATTTCTAAACTCCTCTATTTAATTCTACCCATGAGTGGATATCAATGATAGACCGATAACTTGTAGCCTTCAAATATCCTCATATCTACTAAGGGAAACCCATATCTATCCATATCAATTAAAACTTAGATGTATAACCTCTTATGGTGTCTTTACCTTCACTTCCATGACATCCCATAAATTTTTCCCTTCCCTTTTGTAACCTAATGCAAACCCTTAAGAGTTGAAGTATGGGTGACCTTTACTTACTTTCGTTCGTGGCTTGATACTTTGTTGGAAATTATGTTATCCAAGGAGGGTTTTGCATAGATAGGGTTGTTTTAGCCTTTTACTACAATATACAATCACTCGATCAATGACTACTTCATCTCCATGTGGGATTTATCGTTATTTGATATTTTTACTTGATTCACTCACTATTCAGGTCTTCATCTAATATTCTAAAGTCCAATGTGCTTTCCATAGTTCTTGAAAAATCCCTAGTTCTCCTCATAGCTATAATTAATAATATTATATCCAAAGGGGTTAGCTCAACTAATTTTCTATATTGTTGCTAAGCATTAAGCTAGTTTTGTGTTGAAAGGTGTTTAGTTCAAATCCCCTTGGTTGGGAACACTAGTCTATGCAAAAGCGTTTACTAAATCATCTATGCATGTGAGGATATATACCTTCATTTTTTCTATGAGGTTTTTCTTCAGAAAAAATAATACATAGTGTGTGTAACAATTATATGATATGTTTCAACTTTAAGGATATCAAAAGTGATTATGAGTTATATGTGAGATCTCTCCCCTAAACAAGAGGAAGTCATAAATTTCACCGTCTTAATCTACTTGGTGTTGTCATCCATCATCATCTTTTAACCATAAAAATGTAGTATTCCTTAATAAAGAAATTATATAATATAACAAAAATTAGATATTAATATATATACTATACTTGTTGTCATCTATCATCATCTTTTAATCATAAAAATGTGGTATTTCTTAATAAAGAAGTTATATAATATAACAAATATTAGGTATTGATATATATACTATACTAATCTACTATTTATTTATTGTACACTAATCCACCATAAAATCAAAATAAACAAATAATGATGCATATAAAGTAAGTTATTTATTTTTTAATAATATTTTTATAAAAAAAACTAAAAAGAAATAACCAAATTTAAATGTAGCTAATAACATATTATATATATATATATATATATGATTTTATATAAAAAAATATATTATTGAATGATTTTTTTTTTTTAAATTTGGTAAAATTATATTTTTATCATGTTTAATATATTAATCAAAGAAAGAATTGAATCAATGATTTTACATTAAAAAATATTTAATAAAACACTTAATCACCATTTAAACCACATAGATATCATTGAAATAATTACAATCTCAAAAATAAAATAAAAATAAAAAATATAATACTCTCGGAATTCATTACAATTACTAATAAAATCTGTAACCGGAGAAATAGGAATCTTGACGCCTCAAATAATCATGAAAAGTAATGCTTAAAACCATTTGAATTGGATTATATCTAAATATCTATTAATTAGTATCATATATTAATATTTCAGGCCATTTAAATTGGATTATATCTAAATATCTATTAATTAATATCATACATTAATATTTCAAATTTCATACAATATAATAAATAGTGTAGGAAAAACAATTATTTCTTGGACATGTTATTTTAAGTGTATGAATCTAATTGGATATTTTTTCATCGCGGATCTTTAGAAGTATCAAAATTATGGACAATATTAATGAATATTTATCAGAGTTTTATTGTATTCATATAAATATAGAGTTTTATTGTATTCATATTTTTTTCATAGTAATAGGGGTATTTCACGTTTTTGTATTTGAGAGAATTTGGGAGTTGGTAGGAAATTTTTCAAAATAGCTAGGAGCTTTAAAGGGTATTTTGGAGCTTTTAGAGAGCTTCACTACAACAAATTTGAGTACCTATTTTGAAGAGAGAATGTACCTTTTGTTTATTTTCTAAGTGAAACATGATAGGTCATATAAATACTTTCCAGTCATTCCTTGGCAACTTCTGTTGCAAATCTTGAAGTTCAACAATTGCAAATAAGTCTACTTTCTTGAAGTATATCTTGAAGCTTTAATGATAAGATTCAACAAATTACAATGATGGTAAAAAATAGAAAGAGTAGCGTGTTAGTCAGTGTCATCATATAAATTTCCAAACTTGAATTTCTAAATTGAATATAATATAGTGTTACATGAAATCATATAATAATAAAGTAATAATAGTATTTTTTTTAAGGTTTAGGAGTTCTCCATGTTTCTTTGCTGGCAAGGAATTTTATTGGCAATCTCTTACATATTTCATTGCAAGATGGAATCTGGATAGTATTTAATTGGCAAGTTTTGGATGGAAATAAAAAAATTATTTTATTTTTATTTTTAATATATTATATTATTGTCACTCCTAACTTGAAGTTTTTTTTGTAAATTTGAACAAAACTTTCAGCCATACCTGATACTTGTTCCCTACTAGTACAACATAGATTTTTTTTGGAAAAAAGAAATTGTTAAATTATTTTTTAATTAATATTAAAAAAAATCATATAACAATTATTTATATTTTTACTTTTAAATAAATTAATATTTAAAATAAAATTTATGAACTCTATTTTAAAATATTAATAAATTATTAATAATAAGACAAGAAAGAAATAAAATAATTTAATAGAAAAGGTAAAAAGATTTGGATTCAAACCACATATTAGAAATACCAATGTAAAAAAAAAAACATGAAATGAGGCATGAGTTGTGTCTTATGAAGCAACATTTTACCAAAAATAATTAAAGATCGTTACCAAAAAAAACTTAAAACACTGGCATTAAATTATTAATAATTAATAATAGGATAAGAAAGAAATAAAATAATTTAATAAAAAAGGTAAGAAGATTTGGATTCAAACCACATATTAGAAATACCAATGTCAAAAAAAAATGATGAAATGAGGCATGAGTTGCGTCTTATGAAGCAACATTTTACCAAAAATAATTAAAGATCATTACCAAAAAAACTTAAAACACTCGCTTTGCACCTACGCTCCAATTTCTAGACACTGCTCCAATTTCTAGAAGGTTCTAGACACTGCTCCAATTTCTAGGTACAAGGGTTCTAGACACTGCGCCAATTTCTAATACCTTCTAAAATCTCAATCTAGAAAGTAAGTGGAGTTTCTCTGCCACATTGCTAGATTGAGAGTTATCTCTTTAGATTCGATATTTGTTGGACAAGTTCATCTTTGACATGTGCGTTTTTAATTGTAAAATAATATATTTCCGAAACATCTTGTTTGATTTTTGAGCTTTACCAACTTCATGTTTTAATGTTTTTTATAAATGCTTTTTAAGAAATTGACTAGAAATTGAAATATTCAATTTAATTTCATATAAAAATTGAATAAAAATAGCTAGGTTAGTCAAACGCACTTGAGGAAGTGTATGCCACAATTATTATCATATAAAGGTACGTTGCTGGTCATGATAAACCATCAAATTGGAAAGGAGGTATATTGCCAAAAATATTTAAATATTTGGATAAAATTTTATAAAATATGAACTTGGTAAGCAATTTCTGCTTTGGAATATTTGACTACTTTACTTTCCCTATCATTATATGACTTTTAAAGCAATTTCTACTTTGGAATATTTGAATATACTTTGTTCTATCTTTCCCTAAATGAGACTTTCCTACAAACTGAAATGTTTGACGGGCTAACTTCCTTTCGGATTGCATACATGAAAACAATAAAATACCTCCATTGTTCTAGATGTGGGCAGGAGAGTAGAACAAAAAATATTGGTCGAGATTAAAAAAAGAGAAGTTTATCGAAGTCAACTTATTATTATAATAATAATAATAATATATGTGGGCAGGAGAGTAGAACAAAAAAATATTGGTCGAGATTAAAAAAAAAAGTTTATCCAAGTCAATTTATTATAATAATAATAATAATATATTATTATTATAATTATAATAAATAATAATAATAATAATAATATCTAGTACAATTGTCTTAGTACGTTGGGAATGCCAGTTTAGTGATACGTATTTTATTTTAGTATGATAATTATTTATAATTTATATTATAATCTATATATTTGAATTATTGATTATAAATTGTTTTTAATAATATTTGTATTGATATTTTGTAAGTGTATAATTAGATTATTAATATTATTATTTTTTCTAATTAAGATTAAATTTTATTAATGAAACATAATTTACATGGAAGTTTAGGTCTCTACAGTTCAAGCCTGTATCAACGGCGTAATTCGCAAAAAAACAGCAAAAACGGAGTTGCCCACGCAGGGGAAACCAGCCCATAAATAGTTTGATTCACTTCCTCATGCGAGGAAACCAGCGTTATACAGACAAAATTTATTGTGCCAAACATAGACAACAACATTTAACAAGACCATGATACTGAAAGCAATAAACTGGAAAAAACCTGGGAGCCGAGGTGTCATGAGGCGTAGGAGGAGTCTCTTAGACGATGAGACATCTGTATTCGTCAACATTAGCGTCCTGGGTGGAAAGTGTTGCGTGTCGAGGCTCCATGGCCTCACCATGTTTGCCCATGGCCTGTTTGCTCTGCTCCTTGTCGTCCTTGTTGTTTCCCGAGCTACTGCTGTTGTTCGAGTGCGAATTGTGCTTGCGAGAGTCATGATACCCCTTATCATCCACAGAGGAATTGAAATCACTGTGTGGGAGCTTCTGCAAAATGGGCGGACCGTAGCTGGGAACCTCAGCGGGCTCCTCCCTGAAAGAAACTGAAATGGTGGCAACAACACGGGGACGGTCTAAGGAGCATTGAAATGGAATTGTGAAGAGCTAGATGTCTGCAGGGTGACAGAGGGGACCAGATGAGGCAGAGGTTGTGGTAAGGGCGCTGAAGCATAAGGCTGAGCCGAGTAACGGGGCTGACCAACCAAGCGTCTGCACCCACTTCGGGTGGCGGGATACCTGCCTAAGGAATGTTCTAGTGAAGAAGACGAAGAATCAGACCAGGAGGAGAGAGACGGACGAGCAGTGCGACCTCTGTTGCTGCCACGCCTGCATCGCATGCGATGCCTGAGTCGAGGCATAGTGGTGTAGTAAGGGTGGAGGGCGCTCTGGGCTGAAGAAGAAGCAGGGCGGCGGTGCCATAGAGACGGAATCTCAGAGGTGGTGGTGAGACCAGAGGCAGCGGAGAGGTTCCAGTGACAAAGGACACTCTGCGAGTAATGATGGCCCGGGAGAAGTTCTATACAGCACCGAAGGCTACAACGTCTCCCTGTTGGCGTGCGGGAGCTCGGCTCTGCGACTTTAGGGGGACAGCAGCTTCGCAGAGGAGAAGACCAGGGAGGCATAGAACTAGAAGGCCGAAGAGCATAACCAGGAGATCGAAGAGCATAACCAGGCGAGAGAGAGAGGAACGTCATTTTGAGGCAAGGGTAGCAGCCTCGATGTTTGCAATGAATTGAATGCTGCTCGAGGTGACGGCCAGAGCACTTAAATGCTCGCTGGTGTAGCTTGTGGGTGGCCATGTGGCCATGCCACGCGTCTACCCACAAGCCCATTGCCGTATACCCCTCATAAATCACCCGCATCTGGGGTTATTTATTTATTTATTACTTTAAGTGATTTAAAGTATTAGTAATCTTACTTAAATTAGGTTTAATAATCTTTTAACAAATTCCATAATTTTTATTCATATTTTAGAGAATTTAACTTGATTATTATTTTGCATTGTTGGAAGTTGAGTTTTTTGAACTATACTAGTCATGATTTGAACATTAAATTAATGGTAATCCTCCAATCTAAAGAAGAAAAGAGGAATTGTTATGGTTCCATGCATAATGAAAGTGCATTAGAGAGGCTTTATGATGCATCAAAGCTTTGGCTAACTGGTCGTTATTGAGTATTTCAACATGAATAAGTAACATAATAAATAAGATTATGATAGATTGAAAAATGGGTGTTTCAATTGTTATATTGCTTATAATTTGACAAAATATTGATATAGGGAAAAGGGTGTTGTCACCTTCATTAAGAGGTTATTATTGTCCTATTCATAATATTGTAGTATTGCCATAGATGGTAGTAAGGGCCACTGAATGACTAGCAGAAGTGAAGTCATTGTAGGTTGGATTATTCATATTGTCTAAGTGTGTATTGCACAGATTAAATTACATGTTGGAAAATTTTGTTGAGTATATTACATTTACATATATTAAGTGTTATGAAACTAAATGTAAGGAATTGGAGACTACATTGATTGTTCCATGTAACATACACACACACACACAGAGTGAAGCTAGTTACTATTTATATACACAATACTACAAAATACACATGCACATCATTGTTGTAAGTTGTATTTTATTTTTTTGGTTAATATCTAGAGGGGTATTAAATATTTTCTTCATCCAAGATTTCAATTCATCTAATTCCTTGTTTTAGAAGCATTCTATAGACTAGAAAATGTTTACTAAGGTTGATCTCTACATATTCAAACATAAATGAAAAGACGTTGTTGCTTCTGCTCTATATAGATTGACTTTAAAAATCTACTCAAAGCATTACTGATATCTTTAAACATCAAAAGATGCCAAAAAAGAAGAGCCATGTTTGGGCACTAGACTCAAACTAGAATTTTGGATACTACCATAGTGGATGGGTCAAATTTTAGAAACCATGGGGTAATAAGGAGACATGTTCTTCTCTAAAACCAAGGCCCCCAATTTTTTATGATAATCACCATAAGTATAAAATTGAATTGCAAAGAAAACTTTGGAACACAAAAAGGTCTCACAATGTTTACTCTATTTGGAATATGTCCATTGTTGCAGATCTATCAACCATGGGTAGAACCCAAAAAAGTTCTAGATGATTGTAAAGGATTTAATTTTTGAAAATAATTCATTTACTTTTGCATGCTTAACCTCCAAAGCTTACATCACATCCAATTTATCTAAAATATGAAAACTTTATATGAGAGGGGTTTGAGTTATTGTAGGTGAAACCTTGGATTGAGTTGTCTCTTAGTAAGAAAGTAGATTGGATGAAAAAGGCACACTAAAATCCCACTTCTCATCCATGCAAGTGAAAAATTAAAATATGAGTGGAATATTTACAAATATTTGTAATCAATAATATTAGAGGATTCCTTCAGTTATATGTATGCATATATAAGGCATTATTTAATGAGGGTATCCCTTGACTATGTTCCATTTTTTTTTAAAGCATGTCATGTAATCAAAAGCACTTATCCATAATGTTATTAATTTCCCAATGAGGGGATTAATTATAATTAGCATATTATAAAGATTTCTAAACTCCCTTTGCTTAATTTTTCTGCTTAATGGAGATCAATGATTAATCCATAACATGTAGCATGTATATATACTCAAATAAAATTGAATATATTCACATATACTAGAACTTGTAAGTATAACCTATATTGGCATCTTGACCTCCAAATCCCCTAAAATCTTCCCCTTCCTTTTTGTAGCCTATTAAAATCCCTTAAGGGATGAAGTGTGGGTGGAATTTTCTTACTTCCATTTGTGGCCAAAGGCTTTTCCAAAACTGATGCCATCCAAGGAGATTTTTCCATATATATGGTTGTCTTAGCCTTCAACTACATTATTTTATCACTTGTTTAATGACTACTTGGCCTCCATGGATGATTTATAGTTAGCTAAGCTTTTCTCTTGATTGAATTACCATTTAGATTTGAATAAGCTTATAAAGTCTAATGCGCATGCCATAGTTCCTAAAAAAACCTTGCATAAAATAAATTGTATCTTTTTACTTTTCATATATGAAATTGTTATGGCTTTTTGATAAGTGGATTAGAAAAAGAAAAAATAAAACAAAATTTAACTAGTAACTTGTGTACCCAAAAATATATATTTGTTTTCAAAGTTATTATCATATATGTGAAGGTACATTGTTAGTCATGATGAATTATCAAAATAAGAAGATTTATATTTAGGATTCTCAACAATATCTCTCTTTATTTTTGAATTGGAAAAAATCATATGTGATTTTTCAAGGGGTTTCCTGTGGAAACAATAATCTCCTTCAATGCAAAAAGTAGTAGTAATTTATTTATTTTGATGAGTATTGAAAGAAAATGTCTTACTTCTTGAAATGGAAGTGCTTATCTATTATAAATTAGGAGATATAGTTTTATTATGATTACCTATATGTCCTTGCTTCCTATAGAGATCATCAGTGCTCACAAGAGTATGAGCATAACCTTGAAAAGCCAATTGTTGAACTTCACGGACAATGTCCTAGTATTTTTTACTATCCCCTTCTCCTTCATCAAGTATAAACACTTTGTTAGATATTGTGGGGTATCCAATAAAGATGAAATGTGAACAAAATAAACCATCTGGGTTGAAGCTATAATAGCTTGGAACTTCATGCATTTGGGAGTTGTTAAATTATTTATAGAATTTGTCAAGTTGGGTACTATTCCTAACTATGATATCCTCTATTGTAATAGGAAACAAAATAAATTTATTATTCCTTCTTTGATGGCAGAAGTGGCACTAATACTTGCATTGTCCATATATTTTCACAATGATTTTTTTTTTTGCAAATAAAATAGGGGAAAAGGAAAGTTTATCCCTGAAACCCAAATATTTTCACACATGAAAAACTACCTCTTACTTCCATAATATCTTTTTCCTCTAAAAACTCAAATTATTTCTTCAAGGTTCTTTCCTCCATTGGTCCAAGGACCATTCTTCAAAACATATAAAGGAATCCATTTTGAATATGATTAAAAATGAATGGATCCTTATGCTTGCATAAGGTGGAACACCAAAAATATGTTGGGTCTTTGTTGAAGTTTAATTCTTTAACCTTGGTAATTCCATAAATATATGATAATATAAAATTTCATAAAGTAAAAAGTAAGACATGTAGGATGTATTGGTCCTATGATAGTTACTTAGTTGAAATTATATCTCGTTTTATATAATTTCATATCAGTAAAAATGACCTTTTCTTGAACACAATATTGAAGGTATATACATAATATATTTTTGAACTTTATTAGTTGACTTTTGTATAGAAAGTTAAGAAAAAACCAAGTAAAATATTTATATGGGTACCAATTATCATATATAAATTCATCTATTTATGCTAGTTATGTGTGCATTTGAGAACTTCTTTAAAGAATTAATTCCTCTGTTGTGAGCATCCAAAATTTTTCTATTTCAAAAATTTTAAAAGTTATCATTGGTATAGGAAGACACAACATGCACTTGAAGATAGGAGACATAAGAAAAATTTGCGTCCTCAAAGCTTATTCAAATTGAATTTTCCTTTGTCTATTTTTTAAACTTCTTTGCGCACATGGATAATAATTCTTTGAAATCAACAATTGCATGCTTATATCTCGTATGTACAATTCTGAATGTCCAAATTTAGATACTACTATTCTTCTCCTAAGTTAGTTTGGGATACCACTTGTAGGCTTGTGATGACTTAAATGATCTTTCTTCCCATCCCAAGGTATTGATTGTGTCACCACAACATGAATCTCTCCATATTCTTGATATGTCTCTTCTTATAAGCCTAGTGAATAGGTGACACCATTTATAAGATATTATTTTTTTAATAGAAAATTCATGATGATGTGGTCATTAAATGTGCCTTAATGTTATGTATAATAACATTCCTTTTATTAAATTGGACTAACACTTGTATATCAGAAGAAAAAGGAAGATATTAAGAGAAATAGAGTGAGTTACTAATGACATTAATGACAGATGTGTGATGTGATGTGATGGATTGGAGACTTTAATGATCCTCAAAAAGGTTGCCTTTTGGTGTGTTCAACTAAGAATAATGACACATGGATGAATGACACAATGAAATTTGGATGAATGACATGGATGCCATATGGATAATCATGTAGGGAACATTATTTGAAGTCATAAAATGGATAAGTGTTTGGAAATATCTCTATTGATGTTGTATGTACTATGAACCAACGAAACCTCAAAACTTCGAACTTATGATATGACGCAAAGAAGGTCAATTATTATTGTTGAACCTCAAAATTGTTCCTAATTCAACACCCTTTTCCACTGTCTTTTCTTCCTTTTTCACAAATCCATAAACTCAATCAGTGATAATTGACATATTTTACATCTAAGAAGGCATTTAGACGATCTATATGTTATATTATATTGTTTCTTATTATCTAGATGAATTTCTATAATTAGCTACAAAATTCGTGCAATTTTGTAGCTAACCTTTATTTCTGCAGCCACCATTATTGTTTGACAGGCTTCGAAAAGTAAATGAAGAAACAAGTCATATGGGTAACTTTTAAATATTCCATACATGGATTGTATCCTACTTACCTATTCAACTTTGAGAAGGATTATGCCTACACTCACGGTCAAAGATCAGCCACGAGAAGGAACGAGATCAACGGATGAAGATTCTTGATTTTCTCTTACGTAGAAAATTGAGAAAGAGCCATGAAGAATTTGCTTCTGAATATACTTCTAGCCTTAGTTTTATTTTTCTTTACATAGGCAAAAATGTCTCAGATAGTAAAATTAAAAACTTGTATAAATACTGGTCTGTTGAAACCAGGAATAAGCTTAATTTTGTGATAATATTGTGATAAGTTTTTAAATTCTATTTTCTTAATGAAGAAGACCAGTTCCAGATCATTGATGCGTGGATAGCCTAAGTAGATTTTACACTCGTTCTATTGCAGAGGTCCCCTACATGGAAAGGAGGTTTTTATAGTTATTCATAGTTTGGTTTACTATCAATTTCATAGCTTAATTTCCTATTGCTTCGTAGTTAATTTCTCGTCAATTCATAGTTTAATTCCTTTTCATTTCATAATTAGATTCTCGTCAATTCGTAGTTTAATTTCTCATTATTTCATAGTTTAATTTCATGTCAATTAGTTCTTAAATGTTTTCCGAATCGATTTTTTACATTTATGCACAGTTGATTGTATCTTATGCTCGCCTGAATCATTTTATGAATGTGCCTCTGTCATATTCCAATTGAAATAGATTTGTGCATTTGATTACACAACAACCATAGGATTTAAGATTAGACATGTTGTTTTGTGCAATAGGTACTCTGTCATTCCTTGTTTTCCTTAGTTAAATTTGATTTCAATTAGCACAGTAGTTCAATTTCATAGTAATAGATTTTTATGCTTTCGTTCCATGGAATGTAGAATAGAGTAAGATTAGAGTTATATTATCATTTTTAGATAGATTTAAAATTAGGATAGAGTTAGATTGGAATTACATTTTGATAATTTCAAATTAGTGAGATGCTTTGTTTTTGTCTTAATGTTTTCAATTGATAAGATAGAATATGGTTTTAATTTTGTTATGTCGATAGATAAAACATCATTTATAGATCAATTGAATTCAATAATATTTAGAGCAATGCTTCGTTTAAATATAGAATTAGTTGCATTAGATGTTTTCCATAGATTTTTTGTCGACATAGAATAGTCTAACATGCTCAGATTTTAACCATCCAAAGATTTATTTATTTTTATGAAAAATAGATTAGTTAAATAGCATTTCCTTTTTAGGAATTTGGCTTCTACAATCCATAAAATTATCTATCAAATATTTTGGTGAAAATCAAATTCAAGAAATTTGTGTCCATGCATTTCGAACTAGCCAGTGTGGTTCATCATTAGGACAAGATGAGAAATCTGATCTAGGACTCAGCTTAAATAGATAATAAAGCTCCAATTAGCCATTGTAGAATAACGACTAGTTTGACTATAAAAAATATAAGAAATAAAAATATATAATAACAGTCGTATAATTATTATTATTATTATTATTTAATTTCTTAAAAATAATAATAATAATAATAGAAAATAATAATAATAATAAATTAAATTAAAAATAAATAAATATATATTATTTGAATGTAATTCAATTGAATGAAATTCAATGTAGAATTTGAAAGTAAACTTTTATTTTTATTTATTTATTTATTTATTTTAATAGATAAATTAAATAATTAATTATTAAATAATAAATAATCAAAATGTAATTAAAAATAAATAATGAAAATAATAATGATAAATAAATAAATAATAAGTAACTAAATAATAAAGAATAAATGAATACATAGATAAATAACAATAATAAGGAATAAAAAATGAAAAAAGGAAAACGGGACAAGAGGAGAGGAAAATATGAACCGAGGAAAAACAGAAGGGAAGAAACCCAATAACTAAGAATGAAGGGCAGGGATCCAGCATCTGCTCACACACCACCCATCATCCTTGTTAAGGTTGACTGACCTCTTTTCGATTTCAAGGGCCTCCCTAAACTTTCGATGGTGGAAATGGTCAACCCTTGCAATAACCTCAACATCCTCAATGAAAATGTGATGCTTTGTCTTTTCGGTATGCTTTGCTAAGGCAGAGGAGCGAGATATGTTATGCTTTAGGTCAGCGGCATGTTCATGAATTCTTTGGTTGATGGATTGACTAGTTTCACCAATGTAATGTGTCCCACAAGAGCACGGAATCAGGTAAACACCCTTACCCTCCTTAGGGAAAATCAGGTCCTTAACTGATCTAAGCGAACTCTGAATAGTGCGGAGGTGCTTGAAGGTTGAAGAAACATTATGTCTCCTTAGTATCCTAGCGATCTCATCAGTCATTCCTTGGATAAAAGGTAGGTGAACTCCAGATGACCTGTCACAATTATCAATTTTAACCCTAGGACCTCTTTTAGCTTTTTGGAAAACTCTAAGACATTGAACCTTGCTATAACCATTTCTAAGGAAAACATTAAGAAGATGAGATTTCTCACCTTAAAGGTGGTGCTCATCAGCAATTCTAAAGGCACGAGTGGCTAAGGTACTGAGAAACCCTAACTTCTAAGCAGGGAAATGATGAAATCCTGCATGTAAATACTGCTCAGTGTGTGTCTTCTTTCTAAAGACTTGATGAAAGAAAGAGCCTTCTTCATTCATAGTAATAAGGAAATCAAGAAAGGGAAGGCTACCATCCACTTCGAATTCCATGATAAACTTAATGGAGTCAAACTGATCATTGAGATGACAGAAGAAAAGGTCCAATTTCTCTTTTCCATGTGGCCACACCACACATGTGTCATCCACAAACCGTTTCCAAAGCTTAGGTTGAAAAATAGAGGATGAGAGGGCTCTAGATTCAAATTCTTGCATGAAAATATTAGCCACTACTGGGGATAGGGGGAACCCATGGCCACACCACAAGTTTTTTCAAAGAATTCACCCTCAAAACTGAAGAAGGTCGAGGTAAGACAAATCTCAACCAGATGAGCAGTATCAAGATCTGTAACCCGAGAAATGACATCAATAGCTTCCCTACTGGGGATGCAAGTGTATAATGAGACAACATCAAAACTAACAAACCTGTCATCAGGGCCCAATATATTTCCTTTCAATTCATTAATAAAGGAGGATGAGTCTTTGACAAAGGAGTTGGTACAACCCACAAGAGGCTTAAGCTTACTCGCTAAAAATTTAGCGAGCAGATAAGTCGGACCACCTATGGTGTTGAAAATGGGTCGAAGGGGGGCCTCATCCTTATGAATCTTAGGAAGACCATAAATTCTTGGAGGGAGGGGGTTAATTTCAATAAGCTTTTTACTAAGGGAGCCAATAGTGCTATTCGATTTTATAGCCAAAGCAACAACTTTAGAGACTTTTTTAAAGGGATTCTTTTCCAACTTCTTGTAGCTACCGCTATTAAGAAGATGATCCAACATCTTATTACGGTAATCCTATCTGTTTAAAATAACTGTAGCACCTCCCTTATCAGCCTTAAGAACAACAATTTCTTTGTTATTATTTAAGGATTTTAAAGCCTCAAACTCCATTTTGGTAATGTTGCTCTTCGGGGGTTTCGCTTTTTTGAGGATCATGGTACAATCTTGCCTAATAGTATCTTTAGTAGTATCAGGAAGATCTTTGATCCCGTATTCAATATCACAAATAATGTATTGAATGGGGATTCTTCTAGGAGCAAGAGAATAATTGAGACTCTTCTCCAACACACTGTAAACATGTCGATCAAAAGAAAAACTAGAGAGATTAACAACAAACTTATTCAAAGAGGAGGAGACACATTTGTTAATATTGCTATTAGAATCATTATTATAATTATTAATATTAATGTTACTGTTATTATCAATATTATTATTATTATTAATATTGTTAATAAAAACATTACTATTATTAGTATGACAAAAGTTTTTCTTATTAATATTAATATTAAGATATTTATATCTATCACAAGGAGCAAATGAAGGTTCAAAGGGTGAGATAGAAGAACGTGATCCAGGTGGATATTGGTGGCCACCCGCCTATTCCACTTGAGCCCCCACCATTGTCTCTTTCAATTTTTCAGTTTTGGCATAACTTACTATTTTTAGCAGTTTTTCGGGTCCTGAACTTCCGGAGCCGTTTTGAGGCCCTAAACGACGTTTTTTGGGTATCGTTTTTACCAATGAATTTAATCATCGTCTCGAAAGTTGTAGTCCTTGGATAGAGATTTCTAATGATGTATCATGTGCATCAAACGGAGATAGTATGCCAAAGTTACGTCCCTGGGAAGTTGAAACACCAATTTACCCAAACGGGGCCCATAGTTTTGGCGCTTCATCTCCTAGGGTTAGGTTTTTGGGATGTTTAGGGTTCTCCATTGTTTCACAATAATAAATAGGCCCTCGCGCCTCATTGTAAAGCAGTTCAGAGGTCTGTAGCCACCACATCTCTTCTCAGAGATAGCTACCAGTACCCTAGCTAGTTTTATTTCCATTGTCCGTAAGCAAATTTCAGTTCTTTGATATTAATGAAATGAAGTGTTATTTCCGCTGCATCTCTGTATTTATGGTTATGTGTTTATTCTGTTGCGTTCCTGCATAAATCCGGATCAGTGGTATCAGAGCGGTCTGCTTTTTCTCGATCCTTCTTCGCATGTCCCCAACGAGGTCGGGGTATAAGGAGCTAGGGCTTGATCTGGTGGAACCTTTGCAAGATCAGCCTCGCAAACCTCGACGGACGCCCATGGGGGACGAAAAGAAAGATGAGGGAGCAGGAGATCCTATCAAAATATTGCTCGAGGAGGCCCTCGAAAAACAAAGGAACGCAATGATGGATAACTTTGCTCAGATCCTTCAACGGTTGCCCACCGGCGGCGCATCTGCATCCAGTAGCCACTCTAGAGTTGCGACTCCTTTTAAGGTACAAGTAAATTTTGACATTCCCATATTTGAGGGTCAAATAGACGTAGATGTCGTAGATAGATGGTTGAATCTATTAGAAGGATATTTCTCTGTTCATGACTTTTGAGACCGAGAGAAGATTATTTTTGCACTCCTCAAAGCTACCCCCCATGTTAAGGACTGGTGGGAAACCTACTGTGAGAACAAGGACCAGACAGAACCCTCTCTGTTCTCTGCCGTACCAACTTGGAATTCTTTCCGAGACGCCGTCAAGGAACAGTACTATCCCGTGGGGAGCTATGAGGACAAGTACATACAATGGACCACGCCGCGACAACAAAGGGATCAAGATGTGCATGAGCTGACGAATCTGTTCCATACCCTGCGCACAAAGTTGGGTATCAAAGATTCAGAGAAACATTTGGTGCTAAAGTATCGCAGCTGTCTGCACAGATACATTCAGGAGGAAATGGAGTTTCTCAACATCTCCTCGCTTGGTATGGCATACCGGTATGCTGCCAAGATTGAGCAGAAATTCAAACAGAAGAAGCGAGACTTTGGATCTGCGAATCAAAAGCAAGGGAAAGGTGCTTCCAAACCGTAGAACAAAGGACAGAGCCAAGGCATGGCGGCTAAAGACAACCTGTCAAAGCCACAAGAAAAGAACAACACCGCAAAGCCAAATAAGGACACGGGAAAGTGGTGTGAGTTCCATAAGAGCTCCACTCACAACACAAGTGAGTGTCGGGCCAAGCAGTCGCTAGTGGCCGAGATGAGGGCTTCTGAGTCAGATGCATGCTCCGACTCCGAATCAGAACACTCTGGAGTTGCGACTCCTTTTAAGGTACAAGTAAATTTTGACATTCCCATATTTGAGGGTCAAATAGACACAGATGCTATAGATAGATGGTTGAATCTATTAGAAGGATATTTCTCTGTTCATGACTTTTCAGACCGGGAGAAGATTATTTTTGCACTCCTCAAAGCTACCCCCCCTGTTAAGGACTGGTGGGAAACCTACTGTGAGAACAAGGACCAGACAGAACCCTCTCTGTTCTCGGCCGTACCAACTTGGAATTCTTTCCGAGACGCCGTCAAGGAACAGTACTATCCCGTGGGGAGCTATGAGGACAAATACATACAATGGACCACGCTGCGACAACAAAGGGATCAAGATGTGCATGAGCTGACGAATCTGTTCCATACCCTGTGCACAAATTTGGGTATCAAAGATTCAGAGAAACATCTGGTGCTAAAGTATCGCAGCTGTCTGCACAAATACATTCAGGAGGAAATGGAGTTCCTTGACATCTCCTCGCTTGGTACGGCATACCGGTATGCTGCCAAGATTGAGCAGAAATTCAAGCAGAAGAAGCGAGACTTTGGATCTGCGAATCAAAAGCAAGGGAAAGGTGCTTCCAAACCGCAGAACAAACACTAGTACATTTGGGAGAAATTCTGACAGTTGGTTCCGACGCTTTTGACCAAATGTCGGAAATTTCCCCAAATTTTTTCAATCCCGCCCGAAACCGTCGCTATACCAACGTTTATAGAAAAGTGTCACAATACCGACACTTAGAAAAAGTGTCACAATTACGACGTTTGGAGGAAGACGTCGCAATTGTGACACTATGCCCCAAAGCGTCGCTATTGTGACGGCTGCCTCCAAACATCGCAAGTGTGACACAATGTCTAAGTGTCGCAATTGCAACGTTTGGAGGCATCTGTTGCAGTAGCGACGCTTTGTCCGCCATTGATATAACGACACTTATATGTGCACTACATAAAAATAAAAAACTTATCTGCGCGCTACATAAAAATACGAAACTTAAATGCGCGCTACATAAAAATGATTTTATTGTTTCGTATCCATCGCAATAGCTACATTAACGTCTGATATCACGCGCGCATTCGCCCTCCGCTTTTGCAGAATAGCATTCGCCCTCAGCTCTTGCAGAACAACATTTTCCCTCAGCATTCGCCCTCAGCGTTCGCCCTCAGCTCTTGCAAAATGGTAAGTTCTTACTGTAGGCCCTTCCTCCTATACTAGGGCTGACTCTATTTGGGTTTTTTTGGTCAATTCCATGGGATTGTGTTAGGCTGTAGGGTTCTCTCTAGATGTCAAGAATCACGATTCAATACCCTCTATTATCTTCATCACCCAACACAAGATTTAAATTTTTCCCAAAGAAACGCTTATTAATTTGGTAGCCATTATTTCTCCCTGCTTTAAAAACCCTACATTTAAATGAAAACAAGCATTGCATTTCAACTACAAAAATATATTAGTGTTCAAATGTACATGTGTGCTACATTAACGTCTGATATCACGTGCGCATTCGCCCTCCGCTCTTGCAGAATAGCATTCGCCCTCAGCTCTTGCAGAACAACATTCACCCTCAGCATTCACCCTAAGCTCTTGCAGAACAGCATTCGCCCTGAGCTCTTGCAGAACAGCATTCGCCCTCAGCTCTTGCAGAACAGCATTCGCCCTGCATTCACCCTCAGCTCTTGCAAAATGGTAAGTTATTACTATAGGCCCTTCCTCCTATAGTAGGGTTGACTCTATTTGGGTTTTTTTAGTCAATTCCATTGGATTGTGTTAGGCTGTAGGGTTCTCTCTAGATGTCAAGAATCAAGATTAAATACCCTCTATTATCTTCATCACCCAATACAAGATTTAAATTTTTCCCAAAGAAACGCTTATTAATTTGGCAACCATTATTTCTCCTTGCTTTAAAAACCCTACATTTAAATGAAAACAAGCATTGCATTTCAACTACAAAAATCTATTAGTGTTCAAATGTACATGTGTGCATCACTTGTGTAGGGTATTCCTTTTCCACTTTCACATTATCCAAGAATGTGTGTAGTATAGTTCATATTTTTTGTGATTTAGATTATCTTGAAAAAGGAAAGGTAAATTATTTCCCATGAAAAAAGAAGGTTTTCCCTTTTTATAGGTTGTTTGGACTTACGTGGAAAAATTTATGGTACGCCTTTCATATTATGTAGTTTAAATTTGAATTAACAGATTATTCTACATGAAAATATAATTACCTATGTGATGTCCTTCATCACTAATTAAAATTATAGGGTTTCAATTTCCTAGACTCTAACTCATCTGATGCTAAATTCTATGTTCTCATTGGTGGATCACTCTTCCATTGATTTCCTTTCCCTCTGGATCTTGTCATACTTTAAAAGTCATCAATGATACATATATTATTTCAAGTATCCCAAAAGGCTTTATAGTAGAACATATTGTGAAGTTTTTTTGACACTTGAGGATTCTTTTTAGAACTGCAACGCGGTCTATGCTATCAAGTTATATACCAAGCAACTTGTCCTTAATAACCACACTATGAGGTAGGTTCAACCAATTTGAACTTGTTGGGACATAGCATATGAAGTTGTGTGATGAGTCCATATCAAAGGTCTATTATGGTGACAAAAGTGAAGACACGTAATGATAGTTATTATGTTAAAATTACTAGAAACATTTTCAAAATTATCCATGCTATCAAGATGTCAAAATTCCAGGCATTAGGTGTCAATACTCGTAGCTAATAGATAATAATAATAATATAAAAAAATCACAACTTTATTCTTGAAATATGATTGCTACACATTGGTAACCTAGTTCATGAGTTACTATCACCCAAAGACTGCAAAACAAACTTAAAATATAAATTAAACCAACATGAGAATCCAACTAAGGGTTTCTCGACAAAATCATGCCATAACCTAGCATTTTGAAACCCAAATTTGAATCCATCATAATTAATACAATGCAAACTCAGATGGATTTTCAATGCATGTTTGCATGCTACACTTATTCTCTGTCTAGATATCATTTTTTAAATGGAACCATTAGTCAAGCCCACAGTCCTTTTTATGTGAAAAATTTCAGCTCTATTTGAGCTTTTTTTTGCTCCACCACCTCCATAAACATATGCAAACATATATCATGATCTTGGAATTCCATTACATATGTATGTGCCAATGTTACATAATCATGCCCCATCATCAATTTAAGAAATTTCCATTGAATATAAAATTATGGAGGGGGGGGACTTTTTGCTGCAACATTTGGCTCAAAATCAGGGACCATCTCCATATGAGGTGAATGAGAACTATAGATATTTGAAGAAGTAGATTAGTGCCTTTTCCTCTGGCCATGGAGTCATATACAATCATCCATCACAAAAATTTTTCTTTGTTCATTCTCACCTTGAAAGTTGCAAAAATTCATGCCCTAATTGAAACGACACTAAATTTGAAAGATATAATAAAAATGCAAGCTAGAAGTGCCCTATTAATATAAAGGGAAAACCTTCCTACCTACCCTAACTGAGATAAATTTTGATTGAATAGGAAACATGATATTTCCTATGGAGTTGATCCAACAACTTGTTAAATGTATGGGACTAAATCATGCATTTGATTTCCAGGGAAACATGCGCATGAAGAGAAAAAGTGCAGAATTAATGGAAAATCCATACATGCCACTTATAAAAACTACACTAAAAGGTCAAAAAATACTTAAGGCCTTAACTTAATTTGAATCCAAAAATGGCAAAACAGGATTAGTGAAAACACGAGAGTGGTGTGGGTGAACAACATAAATAAAAAGTGAAGATACCTTTCCCCAAGATGCCTTTGTCACCGTTGTATGAAACATGTTTTCCTTTCCCTTTATACATGCAAGTGAATGCATTATAGGTATGGTGTTTTCCCAGAATAGGAGAAGCCTACTTAAATATATCATTTGTGGAGTGAATGTTTCCTTGACCCATAACCTCATAGAAACTTATCACTGAATTTGATGTTGGGATGGGATTGTAAAGATAACAACCTCTTCATTCCTACAAACTAGATTCCTTCCTGGAGTTAGGACACAGAGTATTGAATCAAAGTTGTAGTTTCTAACTTCTTGTATTGGTTCATCAATCTTGAAATTCAGACATCGCATGTCTTCATTGCTTCATGTTTGAATAATTTGCATCATATCGTACAATAGGAAATTAGGAATTATGATTATTATTACTTTATGGATCTGTTAAGTTACTTTTAAGTTTGCATGGTTTAGTGTGAAATTATTCTAGTGTGCCCCTAGGCCCAGGAGAGGGAATGCCAAGGACCGAGAACCCTAGTTTTTAAATGGTATTGTTTCTTATACCCAAAAACCCCTCAACATCACTTCTTATTAGTTCTTAACAATAGTGTTGTAAACAATTTGAGAATTGATATAGCAAAATCTTGCACTTCTCAAGATAAATTCATAAAGCTAAAGTGTGATACCATGTGTAATTCAATAGCCCCATTGTCACCTCACCAACCTCTTTTCACTTCGGGCTAGCTCTCCTCCAACTCAAGGGGGGTTCTCCCTAGTAGATGTTAGGGATCTAATGGCCTAACCAAACCAAGTCAAGAGCCCCCTAACTCTCTATGTTTACTACTATCAATCAAAATGTTGAACAATAGGGTTAGACATGCATCCTGAAGATAAAATTTCCAGGGTATTTTTGGGTAATTTCAAAGGGAAAGTCCCCAAACACATATAATCAAGGAATTATAATGTGATTTCAAACATTAAATATCAACAAAATAGTTTAAAGGATATTGAAAGGAAAAAGGTGATGGAAGATAGAAAGTGCCTTACTTAAATGCTCTAAGGATTTTTCAATAGTTGCTCCAAAAGCTTCACTTCAAGGCTCTTCAAGATCGTCTCCAACAATGCTATACCATCAGCTTCAACAATGTTGCTCCAAAAATGTCCTCAAGGTCTTCACAACAAGTTTAATAGAAGTTGCTCCAACAATATATTCAATAAGGTCTTCATTGTCAACTTGTCTCTTGTTTGGGTGCCTTAATGTGCAATGACATGTTTCCAGGATTGAATTCAATGCAAGGCATATTTGAAACTCTAACTCTGTCTTCCGATGTCTTATTAGAAATTATTTCAGTTTTCATTTTGTGTTTTCAAGTTAGATATTGTTTTCAAGTTTTTACATTTATAATTTTATTACAATGTGGCAGACTGATCAGAGCAGTGCAGGAACAACCCCGAGACGGGATGATCGCGGAAAGAGGCAAGCGGAAGAACATGTAAAGTGCCAGCATTGCTCTATCTTTAGGTATTTTAGTTATTTACATAATTGAAATAATATTAATTTTGTTCAAATATGCAGACACATAGCCATGGTATGCCTGATGATTCCCTCTTTGAGGAAGAGCTTTCTTCATCCCTATCTCCAGTGTTCTTGTTGCAAAAAAAGGCACGAGATGCAAGGTCGTAATTTAATACTTTGATAGACGCGCCTCAAACACCTGAAATAGAAGAGAGGATAAAACATCTTATGAGCCAGCTAGAAAGATATCAGGTAATAATAAAAAGTCAAAAGGATATTTTTTTTGTTCTGCATGAGATGAATTGTGATAGTTTGATTTTTAATTTTTACATTGACTAAACTAACAAAAAGTTCTTTTGTATGTAGCGTTTTCTGGAATTTGCTGAACCCGGTGTTGGTGGTAGTGGGACAAAAGGGCAAGAGATTGCCCAACAACCCTCTCATACACCTTCTACTCCTTTAGGTGCTAGCCAAGAAACACACCCTGCCCAAGCAGACACCCAGCCAACCGCTGAACGTGTTGGAAATGATGAGGCTGATATGGCCAACTACATTATTGCGTTTCCTGGAGCTACACGTGTCAGCTCCACAGGGACCATTAATGGCACGTTGTTGGTGAACGATGAAGGTGACCCTATAAAGCATGTACAACTCCCAGGTAAATTTTAATATTTTAACTATTTCATGTACTTTATCTAAAACATATTTATCATGATTTTTATTTTTAAATTAATGATAATATCTTTTTTTTTCTGTGTAGGAAACAATGAGTTCTACAGGTTTCTGGAGAGCCATGCGTTGGTAATTTTTGGCCCAACCATATGCACAGGGTGGAATTCCCAGAATTCCAACCTGAAAAAAGAACTTCTAGATTATCTAGAAGCCCTTTTTGGGGTTGGCACATTTGACAGAAAAGCGGTGGCTCAGGTAGCCGGCAAATATTCGAAATATACCAGGGACACCTATAGGACACAATTGCAATTTAACCCTAGATATGAGCGTCCTCTCGTAGTTTCAGAGAGTGAGTGGAGAGCACTCATCCATGATGGAAAAGAGAAAAGGGCAAAGAAAGAAGGAAAAATGCCAATTGGACCCGCAAGGTAAATTACAACTTTAATTCAATAGCTTTAATTTTCTCTATGTCTAAAATAAAAGTGTGTTACGTCATATCTGACTTCAATTTTGTTGATGCTAGGTTGCCTGACACCTCAAAGGCAACCAAAGCTAGGATTGAGAAAAAGGGCCATCACAAGCTAGGCCAGGGCGACTACTTGAAATTAGTTGCAAGAATTGTAATTAAGTAGCTAAACATCTTATAATTAATTGTATCACCTTCCAACGTTTTTTTAATCCTATCAAATATGATTAAAAATACACAATCATATGTAATGTAGGGTGATGACTTCGGAACAGAAACTACAGAGGAAGATAAAAATATCGCTTTCCATTTCGGCTATCAAGTTGTAGTTGAACGTCGCAGAAGCTTGGGGCAGGTCCCAAGATCCAGAATGCCTGATAAGGTAAAACATTAACCTTTCAATATGTTTGTTTTTGTCCATAAATTTAATGTCTAACAACTTTGTTTAAATCAGGGGAGCAGCACTACCGACGAGGCAAATAACCCAGTTTTAGAGCCAGATGTAGATGATCCTCACGTGCAACCTGATCATTGTAGTGGGGACTAGGCCGACAATGCTACTATCAGTGAGGGCCGTGACGGTAATTAATTTCCACTTATATTTTTTTCTAATTATACCTTGATGGTTGTCCTTATAAATTTTTTTGTTTAAATGACAGAGAATGTTTCCCTTGAGGATCTTACCACCAGAGAGGAAGATAGGGCAACAGTCCCAACGGCGACAACTGGTGCACCAGGTAAATAATCTCATTGCAATTTTTTTTATTAATATTACCGAACCAGTTCAATGATATTTAAAAAATGACAATTAAAATTTAATATTATCTGTTTTTGTAGGCGATGCCCCGTCACTGGATGAGACCAGACATCGTGACTACGCAACTAGGTCAGCAGTGCGGGTCGAAAGGCACGAAACATGAGCAGAGCATGATGATATTGATGATGTAATTAGGAGCTTTAAAAATAGGAAGAAGAAAAAGAAAATTCGATAATGTAAAATATTGTATTATTATAAGACAAACATTACCATACTTGGAACGTTTTTTGCATTATATAAAAAACTCATTTATCATACTATTTTTATGTCAAGTATTAATTGCAATGTTTCCTTGCGTACTTTTTGTTGAATTGTTTTTTTATTAGTTATTGAATATTTTTTTTTATACTCATGAAAGTAAAAAATGAAATATAGATTGGGTATTGGGGAATTGAGAGTGATGTGAGGGGGGGGAGGGGCCATAAGAGCTTCCACCTTCACGTGGTTGGCGCTGTTTAGTAGAGAATAATTTATTGGAGCGATTTAATCTTGGAGCAAACCTCCCTCGATCCAGCGTAGCAACAAAAAAGTCAATGTTGACTTAGTTGCTACTCTTTCAGATCGTGGGAGGCTTGTTCCAAGTTCATGCGACTCCAATAAATTGTTCTTGAAACGAAGAGGAGCTTATTCAGGCATGTTTTGACATTTTCAACATATGTTCTAACATTATCATAAGAATGCATCTTAGAGTAAAAAATACTACATCAATTACTTGTATTTATTGTATAGATAATGATGGATTTTGATTGACTTGGCAGTGCAGGTACAAATCCTCTCGCATCATGAGCAATACAACTTGTCAACCAGGGTCATGTCTAGGATATTTTTGCTTGTGCACTTGACTAGGTTTGCAATGTCACATTTTGTAAGTTCCTTTACAGTTCATAATTCAATATTAAGCTTGTTCATGATTATTATCTAGGTTTTTTGTATGTGTTTTTTCATCTATTTGATTGTAAGCAACTCTACATGTTTCCTGTTGTTCACTATGATTTCTCCCATTACCACTCCCAAGATGAATCTGAATTTATTGTTACATAGGTTACTTTATTGTTACTATGATTTCTCCATTTACGATTTCATAGGTTACATCATGTAAAGTTGTCAATCTCAGGTTGGTGATGAGCTTTAGTTCTCCAAATTTGGGGCTTTTCTGATATTTTCTCCCTCATGTCATTCCTGCATCACCTCGTTGTTTGAGCATTCCAATTTTCTACCACTTGTACCAATTGGCACATGTCAATATCTGAGTGGTGCCACATTTCACCTATTTTCAGTGAGAGTTTAGGGTTTCTCTAACATAGCTTTAGAAATCTGATTCAGTGCCTGCTTGAATATTGTCACATAATACTCATGGTTTGGATTGATGAGCATGTTCTAAATGGTTGGTTGATTCATAAGAACCACCCATATAGTCATCTTGAGATATTTCAGAAGGTTTCTCGGGTTTCCTTTTTCACCGTTTCTAGTGGGTGGGATGGTGGTGGGTGATCCATCAATACTGGTGCTCTTGTAGTAGGGAATTTGTTTTTGGGGATATAAAGGAGAATTTGATGTAGATATCCCATTGGATGCATTCATAGATGGGCACGAGAGGTCAAGAATTTAAATTAAAAATATGCAACTTCTAGCATGGCAACCTGAAGGCCGCGAGAGACACTGGTTAAAGATTGTTTTGTGCTGGCCTTAATATAGTCGTGATTTATTTCTATTATCTTAATGCAAATATATAGTCTGGTCTCATTAAAATGAGGATTTTGGTTGTATTTCTCTTTGGTTGTTTCTCTCTTAATGCTCCAGAAGTTGCCAAAAGTTGTGATAGTTGTTTAGTTTGCCTGTTACAACTTAAAAGTGGTTTTTAGCAATGGGAGTCATGTTTTTTAAGGTTCATAATAATATGAAGATCTTGTAATTCTATATTCAAGATAAGAGAAGATGGCCTCTGCTTTGGGTAGTATGACAACAATTTCCACATCTACCTCATTGGGTAACAATGGAAAGGGGAAGAAGTTGGGTGCAATGTTTGATAATTATGGCAGACAATTGTCTTCTCTTTTAGTTTTTTCACCCATTTCCTTTAATCGCTCAAGCAGAAGAGGGACTCTGAGATTACGCGACAGAGAGAAGGTAGTTAATACAAGAGCTATGGGAAAGGAGTTGTACTTCAACAAGGATGGCTCAGTGACAAAAAAATTGCAGGTCAGAGAAAAAATTATGTTTAAAGGAAGGTCACCTGCACGTGAAACTTCACCGCGGTGGATCTTTCCTTGTCCACTTATATTCGATTTTAATGTGTTATTTTAATTTTTCATGGAGGGTTGTTTTGGCATATGGTCTGGCATTCAATTGCACACTTACCGAAAGCATTGTCAATTTGTCTTGCAGGCGGTGTGAACAAACTTGCTGATCTTGTTGGAGTCACCCTTGGGGCGAAGGGCAAAATGTTGTCTTGGAGAGCAAGCATGGTTCTCCGAAAATAGTTAATGATGGTGTGACAATAGCTAAGGAGGTAATTTATAGATGTGTGCTCTGGTTTTCTTTTTAACGTTGTATTAGTTCCCCCTCTTAAATGTCTTAGATTTGGTAGGCATAATTTGAAAACTCAAAGGTGAAAAGAAACATATTTGTTACCCAGTGGTCTACTTGGCCTATGGACTAGCCACATTAGAGTAATGCATAAATATTTTCACAACAATAAAAGGAAAGGGTTATGGTTGAGTCAAATTTTATTGTTATTGACAGTGTAATGAAATGTATCTCAATGCTATGGTTTTGGCCTTTTTATTGGTTGAATTAGAGGACCCATTTGAAAATATTGGGGCCAAGTAGGCTGGTTTTCCTTTTTGCTGATGGTTTGGTGTATCTAATTGAAT
Organism: Pinus albicaulis; assembly: GCA_034641835.2. NCBI lineage: Eukaryota > Viridiplantae > Streptophyta > Pinopsida > Pinales > Pinaceae > Pinus > Pinus albicaulis. The sequence continues at coordinate 126,289 of JAXQQM020084974.1, read as the reverse complement.
TAGTTGCCTAAGGTATTTTTGGTTGCAAACTCCTTTTCATTTTTCATACAGTATTGGTCTTGTGGAATACATTTGATTGTGTGGTCTTGTTAGATCTACAACATTTGTAGTTGTTTAGTCTTATGGCCAAGGTGCACTTTTATTATGGAAATAGTTGATGCAATATTGTCATTTAATCCTTACTGGCTGTGGTAGCCATTAGGGGAATTTTGAGGTCTAAAATGGGCCTCCTAAGGAAAATGTATAATCAAAATTCACTTTATGAGAACCAATCACATTTTAGGGGATGACATCATCCCTAATGGTTGAGGTGGCATTGCTTGAGTTAAAGGTACTTACTTGTCATATTCTCAATGGTGGATAAAAACTCATGGTTAACCATGGTAGTGCTCTAAGTACTTTTAAAGTCAAAGTAAAGTACTCATAATAAATGTCATTTCACACTTTTTGAATAAAAATATATTATTGTCATTTCATATTTCTTGAAAGAAACAATGCATATCCCTATACATGTATTATATTATATTATATTATATTATATTATATTGTATTGTATAGTATATTAATTACATGTTATTATACAATTTAAATAATGTAAATTTTAATTAATAGCATATAATATAATTAAGAATTTATAAATTTATATTTATATTTTATTTTAAGTTATTTAAGTACAAAGGACAAATGCATTAGTTGTTCAATGATAATGACTTTTTCTTGAGAAACTCATTCTTATTTATAGTCACATCAATACAATTTTTTTATTAATTTTATTTTGGTACAACTTTTGAATTGAATTTAACTATGGTTACATGGATTGTGGTGCAAAAAGTGAATTTCAAATTCATAAATATTATTTTATTGGTTTAGCTATTATTTTATTATTTCCTTAGGAGGCCCATTTTAGACCACAAAATTCCCTTAATGATGTTGAGAAGTTTCTTGTGAAACATTTGGTATTCAAAATGACACTTGATCCTATAAAGCATCATGCACTTGACTTCAAAATTCATATTCAAAGTGTGCCAGACAATTCTTGCAAAATTTCAAATATTTATGTTGTTTTAAACCATTATCTTTTCATGTATTGGATGCTGAAAATGAGAAAAAGACTTTGGTATGAAACCAACTGGTGAATAATTTCCAGCAAAACAACCACTTCCAAGACATGATTTAGAAGCAGAACATATGTACTTATGAAGCATAGAAAGATATCCTTGATGCATTGTCAATGTTTGGCTAGGGTTATTTTTGGAGAAAATAACTCCTTATTCCTAGAATAATGATCTTCAATACAAGTAAATGCCAGAGAAGAGAGATCATCATGTGACACAACAAAACTGAAATTGGACCCCTAAGCTGGTGTGTCTACAATCGCTCTGTCAACATTTTCCCTTGGTTTACCCTGTTCTTTTCCTCCAGCCTGAGTCTTAATTGACTTCTTCTTTCTTCGGGTTTATTTATCAAATTCGTAGAATTTGATAAATAAATACTATCCACAATGGTTGGAATTTAATTTATATTCCCGACTTTATATTATCTCCAAGCCTTATAACCAATGTTTAAATTTCAACACTATCTAGATACCATCTAGGCTAACTGCCAAGGTATCAACCCAATAGGGACTAAGGTTTCATAAATACAACTTTCCACTATAGGTACCATCAAGCTACAACCAAGGTATCAATCCAAATAGATATATATACCATATAGGCCTCCATGATAAGATATTAACCATCACCTGGATCTAGGTATCATTTAGGACAATATATCAACCCTAAAAAGGGGTCTTTATATCATCAAGACCAAGATACCCTCCCATACAGGGATCTAGACATCATCTAGGCCAAACTATAATTGAGATACTAATACCATCTAGGCCAATATTTCCTCTCAATACCATCATATGGGCACACAACATAAGGTACTCATCTCTCTCTCTCAACCAAATAAAATTTTGCCACCAATCCAAGCATGCTTCTAAAATATTCAAACTTCTCAGCCCTTTGTCGAATAAAACCTTTCAATTTCTTCATGTACCTCTATAAGAAGAACATCCAACGATAAGAAACCACCCCAACTAATTCAACCTCATCTACTAGGTGGATTAGAAGATGAACCTGCAAGTCCATAAAACTCGTCGATAGATCCTTCTCAAACAAACAAACAATCTCAACTATCTCTTGATGCCACTATGGAATGTTAGCCAAATGAATCTCCTTTGACATGATCCAACGTATAATTGTAGATAATTTAGATATGGCATGTTATCACTCATAAATTTCTCAAGGTTAAAGAAAGAACTCACCGAGGTAACCACCAACCTACTTTTAAACTCTATGATCTAGCCTTCCTAGGGTCCAGAGAGGGCTCTCTCTACAAGATTTAACTTTGTTTTTAAATATGATTTTAGACTAGTTATGATATGAAAATTGGTTTTGATATTTGGTTTGGTGGGAAAAAATCACTTAATGAGATGGATAGTGATATATTTGTTTATCCATTGGGTAAGAGGAGTTAAATGTCAAGTAGACAGAATCAAGATCAAGGTCAAAAGTCAAATATTTTCAGGGCAAGATAGATAAGTCATTGAAGATCTTTGAAGAATGATTGGTGAAGTGGATTAATTGGGATAAAGAGCAACTAAGAATTCTTTGATCCAGATAAGGAAGTAAAAGATAGAGGTCATTCGAAAGAGGGAGAAATTAAGGATTCCCTACTCTGGAAATCAACAAAAAACATATAAATGATAAATAGTTAAAGACAAAGTGCTTTTAAAAAATTATGTAATAATATTCCTGATTTATCATTCAAATTTAGAACACATATATGGATGCATGTAAAACATAAGAAGATAAACAATGACAGTAGAAAGTACTTCACTTCAATGGCTCATCACATGAATCCTGAAATATGATGATTTATGATTTGATCCAGTTTGCTACTTGAGCTTGCTACAAAAAGCCTTCAGGTACAGAAGTATTGACTTAGAAATTTTCAGCAATTTATTCCACACTCAATACTTCAAATGATGAAGTATTTATACAAATTCTAAACTAGAATATCTTGAAAAAATATCAAGATTGGTTTACAAATATCTCAAATTGTTTTACATAAAATAGAACTTAATAAAAGGACACTCAAAACTAATGAATCTATTTGGCACTATTTTTATGGATTTATGGTGACAAAAGAAGAGAAATTATAATTTGATATCAACTCTTAGTTGATGATGAGGCATCCAAGTCACTATCTGTCTCCTTCCTTTGTGCATTTTGCTCCAGAAATTCTGCAAACTTGGGGTCCAGTGATACCTTTGTATATCTCAATCTGAGATGGATATGTAAAATTGAAAGAGGGTATTGTAGATACATATGTTTTTGAGATAAACCTCTCTCAGTTTCCTAAAATTCCGCTCCAGCTGTTCACAAGATACTCTGCAAAAGTATGTCTAAAACATAAATTTGCACAGTCTGAAAAATAGGCTGTGAAGATGTGCATGTATCTCTCATTCTGTAATAGTGAGATAGGTTTTTGTAGATGGGTATCCTAGGAACAAAAACCTCCTCCATTTTTGTAATATTAATTTTTGATTGGCCACAATCTTCTCTGCAAAATGATGACTAAACATGAATTTTCTGTAAAAAGTGTTGTCAAATATTGTTTAATATTTCCAAACCCATAATGGTTGTTAGAAAAGTGAGAGAGGTTTTGGTAAGTGGAAATTTTAGGAACCTAAACCTCCTTCAATTTTAAAAAATTCATCTTGGATTGGCCACAATAGTTTCTGCAAAACTATGACTTAAACAGGAAATTTCTGGAAAATGTCCCTTCTTGCTCTGTTTTCATCTTTTAACCTTATTATTCTTTTAACTGTTTTTACTTTTATTTTGGATAAACTTCATTTTTGTTGGTGAAAGTGTTTTCATCTCTATTTACCATTTACTACCTCCGTATTTTACTTTTACTGTTTTACCTTAACTGCTCTATCACCTTTTCACTTTTACCTTTCATTATGCAATTTTATCTCTCTGATCTCTCTTTGACTTTGATTTAATCCTTTATTTGTATACAAATTGTTTGTTAAATGAATTTTTTTGAATTAAAATCTGAGAATTTGGAGCAAAAAAGTTTGTCAACTAGTATTGAAATTGTTGGCCCAATTTCATATTCTTAGAATAACCTGCAAAAATCAAACAATTTGTTAATGAAATAGAGGTCTGCAAGGAGGGTGATTGAAGGTTGTATCGAATTGAGATTTTGGACATAAGGATCAATATGGTTGTTAATTATTTTCAACAAAGAATGGGTAAAAGGAGGGTTTTATCATAAAATGTGTGAATAGAATTATTGCATTGGTTGTTTTTACTGTATAGCAGGCAAGCAGACAAGAGTTTTTGACTTCAAACATAAGTGGTTTAACCATAATAAATGGTGCAGGGATGGTTTTCGCACGATGATGGTTTTGTCACAAAGGAAGAGTGGTTTAATGTATATGTGCAAGGAACAAATAGGTTTTAGCACAGTGGCATCAAGGTTTTAGTGCACAACATTGGAGTGGAATGGTTGTATACCTCTTCAGCAAAGAAGCAGATAAGTGGTTTCATTGAAAATTGGGGAAGGATTGGTAGTTTTTCGCATGGTTGCAGGAAGCAAACACGGGAGTAGACAAGTGGTTTTATCGCGTAGGTTGAAATGGTTTTCGCACCGTAAGAAAGTGGTAAAAGGGATTGGATCAATCGATGTGATCAAATGGGAATTAGACACGTCGTGGAGAGAGAAACTTCGAAAACTGCCTATTTCACAAATTTTATTTTTTTTAAAGGTTGCGCTATAAAATACATGATATGGCCTGCCGGTCATTAGATCATCGCGGGGGAAAGCGAATGATCAGGATTTAATGGTGAAGATGCGGGTTAGTGGGCGTGGGGCCCGAGATTAGTTATGTGGCGGGATGTTTGTAAAATATATTTAAAACGTAAGGTTTTAATATATAGTTTTTATATGCTTTTAATAGGCGGGTTTAAGGTTTTATATAACACATGGAATATGGGCGCATGTAATGTTAACATAGGCGGAGTTAATATAAAATAGTAATAGTTTTAACCTATGGGGGGCGGGGAATATCTCACATGGGGAATTAGAACCATAGGATAAACAAATAAAATGTGGGTTGGGCTATTAATATAAATGAATTAATATGAATACGGGAGGAAAGGTATATAGTGGAGTTAATATATTAAATTAGTGTTAATATATGAAATGAATGAGCGGAAAATACAAAATACCCTATGTAAAGTGTAATTTAAGTGTTTGGGCGCAATTTTCATAGTGGTGACCCCATTTCACACTTATACTTTAGGATAATGTATTTTTGTGGGTTTTTTGAATATTTTTGTACGAAATGAAATTAGTTAAGGGAGTTTTTACTTTTCCTAAGAAAAAATGTGTTTTAACTTAGGAAAAGGGATTTTATCTTAGGAGAAGGGGTGATGTTGAGGAAAAGGGTTTTAATGAAGGGAATCCGATACTTAGTGTCAATCAGTCATTAAGCCTTGGGTCTCGTCCCAACAAAAGTCAGAGAAATTCTCTGAGCCTTTATAACTGAAGGTTTTAAATACTGGAGTATATTGTAGGGAAAGAAATTAATAATCTTCCAGATGATGTTTATCCATTCCTTGTAAAAATGCTTTCTTCCTACCCATCATTTATTCTACCATTTTTTCCTTTATTTGTATGGGTGCACTTGAGCTTGCAAACCCTAATCCATTTTTCTTTTAAAGTAGGAGACTATATACTTTTAACCTTATTTCATCCTAGGGCTCAGATTAAACTGTTGAGCTCCTCATTCATTATCTGACTATCTACTGATTTGTCAAGTTTAAACTGCTTGACAAGATCTTTATTCTCTATCTATAAACATGAAATTTAAAGCATGGAAAAGTTAAGATTAAACTATTTAACTCATCATGGATTATGGCATTTTGAACAAGCTGCACATAATCATTATTTTGTAGTAAAAGTAACTGGTAGGGGCATTTTGACTTGCAACACTTTCATGATATATTTTTGATGGGGTTCATATTTAATTTTCTTTTGATCTTTGTTTCTTTTTTTCCTTTGATTTTTCTTTTAGGACATACCCTCTTTTCATTTTTCAATTTGGGAATACGTTTGCAGAAAACAAATGTATGTACAAAATTTCAATATTTTAACTAAGTAAATTCAAAATTATGAATCCTATATTTATAGGACCCTAACATGGCACATCCTAGGTCTTAGGGGAAGTCATGTTTCACACACCCACGCACGAAAAATGGATAATGACACTGCAAATTTATAAACACAGGCATACAAAATAAGTTATGTTTTATGATCCCACGGGATAAAAATTAGTAATATAAAAAATAATTATAAAATCATGCTTTTGACATTATATGTACTCATACAATATTCAAATGGTCATGCGGTTTCAACCCTGACAAATGGTCTTCCACAGTGAAGCAGCGTCATAGTGAAGACCCATATGAATATGGCACCCTCACACCCATTATAAATTCCTTTTCCAAAGAAAGATCATCTTTTTTTTAAATCCATGGTACATCACCTTCTTTGAAATACCAATTAGATGGACTATCCTCTCTTATACTTTGTAATTGTCTTCGCTAATGTTTCTTTTTAGTTTTTGAAGTAATAAGATCTTTCCTAACAGCCAATGTGTCACTTTTTTTAGATGATATGTGCCTCCATAAAGAATATGAAACATTTTTAAATATATGAATGGGATCTAGTAGGTGGGTAATCTTAAGCTACTCCCAATATGGGAGGTTATAAAAGATATATTTTCTTTTCATCCCAATGGGAAATTTCTCAACATAGGTGTCAAAGAATTCTGGATCATCGAACATAGGCTCCCCATTTGAATTGAAAATTTCTATGAACTCCTTCTCCTGCTCTCTCTCATATGCTATAAGCCATTCAACTAGTGTCGTTATTGCATGCCTTTGTGTTCTCTCTTGTTTACCATTGAAAGCAGATGTTTCTCTTTTGTAAGGGTGTTCTTCTGGGAGGAATACCCTAGAGCAGTCATACATTAGCTTTTGTAGGTTGTTGGAAAATCTAGCTTTCAAAGAAGGTCCACAACATTTACATCCACAATACCATTTTGTTACAAGACCTGCAAATTTAGTGTATACAATATGCATGGCACGTTAAAAAATATAATGAAGATCAGGACAATTACAATGAATTAAATTAATATGCGAAATAATATTGATACGTATATAAACAAATCAATAAACATGTAATTTACTAGAGAAAACTCCTAAGCCTGGATAATCATGTGTCATGTAAGCACATATTTCATACAATATAAAACTCCTCTCTGTTGCGACGGGTCTTGATATATCGTATACATTTATCCCATCCCATAAGTCCTTCAATTCATCTACCAATGGTTGTAAGTAGACATCCATGTTCTTCACTTGTCTTCTACCAGGGACTATGAGAGCCAACATAAGATGTTCATTCTTCACGGAAAACCATGGGGGGATATTATTATTGATCACTACTACGTGCCAAACATAATAGTTGGTGTTCTAGAGGTAATATGGGTTGGCACCATCTATGGTTATGCTGAGTCGTAGACTTTGTAATTCATCCTTGAATTTTTCTGGCCATGTATCATCTATATGCTTCATGGCTATTGAATTCGTTGGGATTCGCATAACTCCCAACTCACTTCTGTGTGAGGCATGCCATCCCTACAACATAGCTAATTATTTGCAACGAAAGAGCCTTTGAATCCTTGGGATTATAGGCATGTGCCTCGATATCTTAAAAGCAGGGCCACGTGATTTACCCTTCTTTTTTGATTTATCATACCTGGCATGCCCACATTTCAAGCATATCTCTTTGTTTTCATATTCTCCTCTATATAGAATAAAATCATTTGGACATGCATGATATGATATGTACTCAACGCCCAACATTTTCAACAATTTATTTGCCTCTTCGCAGCTATCGGGCAAGACATTATCACTCGAAAGAACCTAATATTTGAATAACCTGTAGTTGGTGGACAATATTAAATTCTCAATGCCAATAATTATTAACGTTTAGAAAATTGACCATTTGTGATGTTGATTGTGTGACAATATTTCTCAAAAATATATAAGGGACTTAATGGTCAATTACCTCAAATTTTCTGAGAAACATGCATTCAACAAGCCAAACTTTGCTTTCATGTTGTAGAGTAACATTGTTGTTCCCAACTGGGTAGACTTTGCCTGACCGCCAGGTCCAAAGAGAGGGGTGGTGGAAGAAAATTTAAGGCTTTTGAGAAAGGTATCAGTGATATGAGCATCATCCCCTAGCTGATCATCGTTTTGGAATGAATATAACAACATTGTCTCCATGGCAGTCATATCCCTTAAGTAATCATCCATACCAACCTCAATTTGATTGCCTCCATTGCTAGCTTGTGAAGAACTACTATTGTTGTAGTCATTCCTAATTGGTGAATCTGAACGTAGTGGGAATTGAATAGGTGGTTGATTCAACCATTCTTGGTATCGTTCATCTCCTAGTTTTTCTCTTAATGCAACCTTCTCTCAATTTTACATTGTCGAGGGGTGCAACAAAAGATGGTAGGTAGGATTCTCATCATCACTAGAATCCTAATAATTTCAAAAAAACAAATTGAACATGATTAGTACAATATCGATGATATCAATTAGTAAGCACATCAATGCATTATTAATTGGTTTGACGTTGAAATAATTACATTATACCAAACAATTATTACCGTCATTGTTCCAGGATTGTGGCTAGAAGATGGAATGTTACAATTGGCAGGGTGAAGCGGTTTTCCATTTTCATCTACAAACTGTGCCTTGCGGTATGCTTCTCCTAATAAGAGCTTCCGACATTTTAGAATTGTTTGAATATTTTGTGCATCTGAACTTGATTATGAATCTGCATGAACCTACAAATTTTTATACATTATAAATTTTATTCTCTTGATTGACATGGAGATAAAAAAATTAAATTCAATTAGATAATGAAAATATAAATAAAATCTAAAGTAATAACGTATGGAGATGGATAGAGATAACTCTGCGATGGACTTTGAGAAATATTATGGAATGAGCTGGGATTTGAAGAATTTTCCAATTAATATAATTATGAGATTTTCTCCCTGCATTTGAACAAAATCAACAATAAATTTTGGTGTACACACCTAAAAGTTATTTCGGTGCCTTAAAAAACGAGTTATTGTTATCGGTGCCTTAAAAAAGGAGTTATTGTTATCGGTGCTAATGTATTGTTAACCACACTGGTGTAGTTTTATTACCTGACACACCGGTGCGGTTAGATAACAAATGCACCAAATATCGGGGGAAAAAAAGCACAACTTTATTTTTTTGAAGTGAAAAAAAAAAGCAGTAAACTGAAAAATGATCGGCAAATGATTTTCGGAAATATAATTTCTTAAAAATTTATTTAAATAGTAAAACCTATTCATTATTTAATTATTTTTGTAAAAATTTTCAGGGAGGGATTTGCACGAGAGACATACCTAGAGCAAGAGAGCATTGTGGAGCAGCAAAATAATTTCGAACAACAGCACTATTTAGAGAATCAGAATTTCAAACATCTGGTGATTCACACAAAAACCCTGTAGTATAATAAAAATGTTAAATTTTACTGTAATAATTATTTTTTTTACAGTTTATGTTAGATTTAATACATGCATAGTAAAAAATTTAAATTTTACTATGCATTTTACTAATAAAATCATTTACAATCTCTATTAAAAAAAACAAAAAAACAAAACAAAATCCAAAAAACAAAAAAAAAAAATCATTCTTACCTTAAATCCTTGATTTTTTTTGTTTATGTGACTGTAAAAAATTCACAATTAGGGCTTTTCATTTTAGATTTATAGGGTTTGTATTACTATATATATATAGGCGTATCACATCTAACCCGCGGGACCACTTGTAGAGTCGGATCCTAATCCCTATTGGCCCTTGCACGATTTTAAAAAAAATGGTTTTTGTTAATTGGTGTGCCATGTTTAATATCGCGCACCAGTGTGCACTTTTAGTATGATGCACCGGTCATGTATTGATAAAAAACACTATTTGATAAAAACAATTTTCCATTTAATTTTTTGTTTATGTTAATCGGTGCTCCCATATTAATATAACACACCAGGTCTCCTATTGACAAATAGAATCGTACAATGTTGCTACTATAGTGGCGGTGTGCTTAAAATAACATATTGCATCATTGTCGGTGCTTAAGTGGCGAAAATTGCACTGGGGCGGTTAAATATATAAACACACTGTTTTCTTGATTTTTTTTTTTTACCTAAAAATTATGTGATTTATTTATAAAATATATCAATGAATGGTATAGGTTTTATATTGATAAACAAATGGCTGACAAGAGTTCAATTAACAAAAACACTAATAACACATACAAGAAAAACGAAAAAGGCAAGTTCTTTGTAAATTCTTTACAAAAACTATTATTTTTGAACTATATGTAAGTTTAACTAATATGTATTGTTTAGTGTGTATCATGCAAAGCCACAAAATGATGAAGCTCAATATGATTCTTTCTTATCTAAAACCAGAAGAGCGTAAAATCTTGATGGAAAAATTACAGAAGGATGAATTAGGTGAATGAAAAAATACTATCGATCCAATATGTTCTTTTTTGAATTTTCATTAATAATATACTTAAAAATATTAGATAACATGTTTCAAATAATCTACTAATTCAGATATGTTTAATGTTCTACAGGGACCAACAGCAAAGGAAATGAACGTTGTTCTAAGAAAAGAAAAAAATAGAACATGCAAATGAAAATGAATTTCTCCTTAGCACATCTGGAGTGGTGTTGGAGGTTAACGAAAGGGGGAAAACTTTTACAAAACTTTGAGGGATTTAGTGGAATGAATGTATAGACATTCTTTCCATTTACAATACAAAAATCAATCCAATGATTCCAAGAACCAAATTTTATTTAAACTAGAGGAAGAGTTTCCAGAGAATTGTTCAATGAAACATGTTAGACTTTTAATAGAAAAAACGTACAACAACAAAAAAGAAGGATTGAAAAAGAAATATTCCTTTAAATGTTTTTTCTAGAATTATATGTATATATTACTACAAATTAATCATTTATAAATATCACTTTTGTTATATTTAGTTTTCATATATCAATATAAAAAATAAATAGTTTATTGTCATTTTACTTTTTCAAGAAGATTATGAAAATCTCAAAGGATGAATAAGTTGATATATGCCAGTAGGAATGTCCAAAAAGGTGTACAAAGAGATGGTCAAAGAAATGGACATAATTGCATCGCACGAAGATCCATCTCAACAACAACGTGCTTCAAATGTAATATATAATCATTTAATTTTGAGATTAGATACAATAAATAAATCATTTAGCATTAAATATTAATTTTCAAGTATTTTCTTGCAAAAAAGAAAAGAAAATGGAACCCATTCAGCACATAAAACAGGACGACAAGGAAGAAAAGGGTTGATATCTAAGTTTGTGAGTAATTTTTACTAACTTCTAACAACTTAACTAGATTTCATTTTTTTTATATTTTAATTTGTCTTACAACAATCATCATTAAATGTCTTCAAACATGTGTTAACATATAAAGAAGAACCATCAGAAGAACTGATTGACATTGGGTTAAATATGGGTTGTCAGTATATGTTGGCATATTAGGAATTAATTGTGGAATTTGTAAGTATATTCTAGCTTGTTTTACTTAGCTCCGTTTATAATTAATAGAACAAATTTTTTTTTATATTAAATCTATGAAACAAAGTATGAAACTATGCCAACAAAAGAATTGTTGAAAGAAGGCATGAAATTTGGTTTTGAAAGAATGTGTATAGTTCACGAGTCAATTCTTTCTATGGTACTTTTATTTTCGATTTATATTGATGTATATTATTTAATATTGCAGTTTTCATTATTCTCACCAATGTAGATACACTCATTACACTTTATTTTTATGTCTGTAGGTGGAATTTGAAGAAGAAGAAGACAATCAACACAATGAACAAAACATTCCTCCAAATAACCCAAGTCATGGAAGTAGCTTGAGCAGTGACAACAATTCCAGTGAAGAATTATGAACAATATGTTTGGATATCAAAGCAAGGCGTTACATTTTTTGAAATATTTGTCTGTGAAATCAGACATTTTGTTTAATGTAATGGATATAGTGTTCCAATTGAAAGACAAAGGGATACCAATAACTGTCCCGTTTTTGAATGATGAAGAGTGTCTTTTTTATATATATATATATATATATATATACACACATTTTAATTTATTCTATTGTGTTCTCCATTGTCGTTGTGAAATGTTATACCACTGATTAAATATATGGATAATTAAATATTATAATGAAGAGATGTAAAATATGATGATATAACAAATTCACCAAACATCACATTCAAATGCACTAATAAAAAATTAATTGATATGAATATTGTTATAAGGTATGTGTCGACTTTTGATGAATAATGAATTTTAAAAAATCATAATAATTTCATTGTCACAGGTCGATGTTTCTAAAAAATAGAAAATGAACACTGGTGCATGTGTATGATACTGTGCATCGGTGTGTCTCTATGACCTATGAGCACCACACTAAATACTAATACCAATTAGAACGTCCGGTGCATTTTATCGACGACTACGACCCGAGCTGAATGGCGTGCATGCACCGGTATGGTTTGCCTTTAACGCGTCGGTGCGCTTTTACACCTTAACAACATGGGGCATGTACACACCACATACGCATCGGGCGAATACTAGGGGAATGCATTGGTGCATTTGTATTTGTAACGCACTGGTACAGATTGCATTAAATGCTTCAGTGCTTTAAAATTATAATCTGAATATACCGGTGCATGCACCTTCTATCGTCTCAATGTGCAATTATTGGTGGCACGCACCGAGACGTTGCTAAACGCCCCGGGGTGTAAAAAAAATGTTTTCTATCCCGGTGCATGGTATATTTACAGTATCGGTGCATACCGGTTAAAACGCACTGGTGCGTTCACACATGCTGCACACACCAATGAGAAAAGCATCCGTAATAACCTCCGACCGCCCAATTTTTTTAGTTGTGTTGAAGTTTCGTTAGAAGCTTTGTCAAAACCTCTATTACCAAAAACAGATGTTGTAGCAAATGATTTTTTGACAATTTTGGATAATTTTATAGCACTAAAAACCTCCTTTATAACCTCCACTAGAGGGTCTTTTCCTTGTATTGCATGCTCCCTTGTATTTCTTTTCTTTCACCATGGGAGGTCTTCAGGGTTGGTAAGGACGATCTTGCAAGGGTTCAAGCAATTCAATTCTCAACTCCTTATACCCTGATCTCATTGGGGACATGCACAGGAAAGAGAGAAAGAGAAAAATGCTCTAATACTACTAATACAGATTTATGAAGGAACGAAATGAAATACATATTTATAATAGAAACATAGAGATACAGTGAAATTGAAATTCAATTAATATACATAAAATGTTGAAAATTGTTTACATGTAGAATGAAAGAAAACTAGCTCGAGTGATGGTAGCTTATCTATATTAAGAGATGTGACAACTACATGCCTTATAAATTATGTTATAATGAGGCTCAAACGCCCTTTTATCCTGAAGAAACAATGATAAACTCTAAACATCCAAAAACATAACCCTAGGATATGAAGAAATAAAAGGTATGGGCCTTGATGGGGTTAGTTGGAACGTCAACTTGGGCCAGGGTCGTAACTTTGGCATAGATCTTAGTTTGGCATGAAAAATAGCCCGATAAAAAGGTATATAAGAGGAAAAAAAATTGAGACTGCAAATATTGATATTAAATGAATTTCTTCCTATTTCCCCAATAGTGGTCATTTAGGGCCTCAAAACAAATTCGAATGTTCACGACTTGAAAACTACCAAAATAGGAAACAATGTTGAAAATAGGAAACTAATAAAAAACAATGATTGGATTCCAAGTGGAATAGGTGGGTGGCCACCAATATCTAATTGGAACAACATCTGGGTTATTTAGGGAGATATCTAACATTATGGCCATATTTTTTAACTCTGTGATGTACTCTTGCACACTTTGCCCCAACTTTTTCCTGAAGTAGTGACACTAGATCCACTAGTCTTCTACATACCAAATAGGGTAAAACTATGACTTAATGATGGTTTTTAATTCCTCCCACTTATCCATTGGAGGCTCTCCCTCCAACCTCGGGGTCTCTTTGTGGCTTCCCCAACAAGTTAGGGCATGACCCTTTAATTTCAGCCACACAAATGAAATATTATGTTCTTCCTAAATTTGATGGACACTAAAATACACTTCCATTTGTTGTGCCCATTTATTTAGCTTCAAAGCATCAATTGCAATATGGTATGGCTTGATATCGACCTTTACTTCCATTTTTAACAGGGGTTGTGATTGATTCATGGCACTCAAAATAGGTTGATATTTTTTGGGTCCTTTCTTTGATTGCTTATTTGTATATTTTTTTATCTCTTGATCCCCCTTCTGATTTTTCCTTTGCATAGAATCCCCTTCTTCTCTGAATATCCCAAGATTATAGCTTAGGTCCGGCATGAGGAGATTTACATTGTGATTTATATCTGTGACTTGTTTTTCCGGCCATGAAAACCTCTCCTCTAAAGAATCATGAGGGTTATTCAAAGATTCTCCAGCCATGATTAGGGTTTTATGACTTTTGGCCCGGTCAATCTAGGTCCCCTAAAAATATCCAAAATATACCTAAAGAACCCTACTTTGGTACCAATACGATCCATAAATTGTGTGTATATTCCACTTGGCAGTTCGTCATAATAGATCTTCTAAATTTGTATTTAAAATATCAAATTCTACACTATTACAAATTTATTAGATTTATGGATCTATATATTTACAATTAATAGGGCATGAATGTAAATTTAAAATTATAGAGAAAATAGAGAATAGTGAAGTAAAATATCACACACACATTTGACACTATATATGACTTGGGAAACTCAATCGAGAGGAAAACCCAACTGGAAGGTGAGTTTGCTTTGATTTCTTTCTCTGAATGGAAATATGGTTGTGAGTAAAAAGAAGTATGACATGTGGCATGTGGGCTACTATAGTGCACAAATACTCTTTATGTGCTCTATCTCCCATTCCTCTCTACTATATTTTCTCAACTAGCACTTGAAATAATGGAACCTCTTTTTCATCTAAGTGGCTTGGTTATAACACAGCCTGATAGCCTACTAGTGGTTAGGTTTGACTACCTCAACTCTTAACCAAATTTACAATATAGAATATTCTAGAGTCTTCTTCATCATAATCACTTGGCTAACCTATTTTCCTCAATTTATGGGGGATGATGTGGCATCCGATCGAATTACGATGGTGAAAATAGGAAAGTTAACTTATGAGTGGCATAACCTTTACATACAAACTCTTATTGATATGATTCTTGCACTGTTGGAAAGGTATTTGTGTGTATAAAAATAAAAATAGATGCCACACTAGAGAAGCAAAGTTTCACCCAAAAAAATGTTTTTTGATTCCTCAAAATGCCCAAAAGGTTTCAAACTAGAATTTTCCAAATTAGGTCACACCGGTGAAAATGGTCTTGAGAGTTGATTCCTCCACTTTTTCCACTATGAAAGCATCGAGATGGATGAAAAAATATATAATTATTCAATATGGATCATAAAAAATAAATTAAAATACATTTTTTAAGTTAAATTTTATTTCCTTCAAAAAGTTGGAGTTTACACCAAAAGATTAGACAGTATTTCCAGTCTCACCAGGAAGATCAAACCATAACTAGAAAAACACTCTTCGTACAGAGGAAAATGAGATATGAAGAGAAAATGATATAACAAAAAACAAAATATAAATGGAGCGTTAACCTAGGATACTCAAACTAGTATATTTATGGCATAAAAGACGCAAAACATAAACATTTCCCTGCTATGTTGAGGGTTATGTGTTTGAAACAACACCTTGTATAGACTTTATTGGATTTGTCGGAGCTTTCCTTTACACAAGGGATATTCCAAGGTGTTTTTATATCTTATCCAAATTGTTTTCCAAGTAATACAAATGGCAATGTAAGTGCTCCAACGATAGAATGACATCCTCTTGGTGCTCTTACTGGTCCACAAGCATGCACCCCAATAAGAACTTTATATGCCATTATAAGTCAATATTTTTCATGTACTAGTTAAATCAACGCTAGGTGTGTCTTGTGTCATGAATCTAATCTTACCATTCCACTAAGACCTTTGTATCTGAGAGGGGAATTCTTTGAGTGGAGGCCTCCCTCTCAGCCTGAGAAATTTCTTCTTGAATGGGACCCAGCATCAGGCCCTCATAACTTCTTGAAAAATACTCCAACCAATTATGCAAGTAGATATTACCCCTGTGGGTCTGACCTTGTTGATATGTTCCACCCCGTTAAACTCATACTCATTAACAAGGCATGGGAGCAAGAAGAAGCGGACTGATATCCTGGAGCAAAGGTCTAAGCAAGTTGATTGGCTTGAAAGCACAAAGGAGTGGCCACCCATAATAAAAATAAAACTAAACACCTATTCTAGATGAGGGATATATATGAATGTTGTCGTACAATCCAATGCATCTAAGAGGATGGTAAGGATTACACAATACCGATTGGACCCAAGCATTTAGTGATTACATAAAAAAATTATTGTAGTAATTGCACATAGAAAAGAGTGAGTGCACAATAAAACAGTAGGCAAGAAAAAAGGATTAGAAAATACCATAGACTAAAGGAGTGTGAGACCATAGTAAAACGACCAACCACATGAAATTGAATGCACATCAACATCCACAATATAATTGGCAAGAACCCGATTTCACAGTTTTCCTAGGGTAATTCGGAACATTTCTCAAACCAAACGGCCCATCAGAGAGTGAAACGGGGATAACATATCTTAAATCTAAACTAGGCACTAGAAAACACCATGAAAAGGACTTATTGTCATTCCCAAAAGATAAAACCAACCACACTTCCCAGACAATATGAAAAATATTCAATTTAACACATACAAGAGACAAAAGTGGACCAAGGTCACAATTACACGAGCGTGATTAGGGGCATGGAATTTCTCCTTCAAATGTAGGATAATAGATAAAATTATAGTGTTCCCACATGCGATGGTCATTTTTAAAAAACCACACCAACTTCCTTCCTCAAAGTATGCCAACATTTGTCATCCTACAGGTGCAAAAATAGATATTACCAAAACCAAACATGGAAAGCGTAAGAAAATTACCCAAAGACCATACTTTCCATAGAGGATGGAAAGAAACAACAACCACTCATTGTAGAAGAGCTAGCTAGATTTTTGGTAACTCCTAAAATCGAACCCAACTTCCATGAGATTACTGCAACACCATACCTAGATTGCTCCTTCCTCTACAGTTGTTTCCCATACTCAAATGTGTGGGAAAATG
Organism: Pinus albicaulis; assembly: GCA_034641835.2. Classification (NCBI taxonomy): domain Eukaryota; kingdom Viridiplantae; phylum Streptophyta; class Pinopsida; order Pinales; family Pinaceae; genus Pinus; species Pinus albicaulis. The sequence continues at coordinate 108,737 of JAXQQM020084974.1, read as the reverse complement.
CTCAGCCAACCAAAACGTGAATTGTGCTTAGGGATTGTGTCATGAAGAAGTCATGATATCTCCTTCCTCCATAGAAATAACCAACTTGGAAAACGTGCAGTGCGGCCACCACCTCTGCTCACTTGTAACCGATGTTTCCATTATTCATATCATTTATTGTTTGGTCCTTTAGTTCCTTAAGGTGCATTAAAAATTTTTGGGGTGTGTTTCTATTTCCCCTAGTTAATCAACTAGGTTGGATGGTAGCATCCCACTCCTCCCCACACGCCCCCCCCCCATCTTGAGAGTCACCCCATATAGAGAAGGGAAAAAAACAAATTTGAATAATAATACAAAAAACAACATTAAATTAAAAAATTTCTAAAAACAATAAAATTTAAAAGAAAACTAACTCTTACCTTTAAAAACCCAAAAAGTACCCAAAAAAAACAGCAAAATTGAAAATATAACCCAAAAAAAATAACTAACTAACTTTTTTTTTGTCGGTCAAAATACTTTCATTAATTCTTCAAAAAGATAGAACATATAGTCTGGAGGCCCTCTGCTATCTCGGATTCACTCCAACCAAATTTGTTAGCGAGGAGAGGAGTGCAAAAGTAGAGAATATATTTCCATTTTTTACATGAACCCCAAAGGAAGAAGAGCCATATAGCCCAAAACACATGCAAAACCAAAAAAAACTAGTGGATAATCATTCCAGGGAGAGGATTCAATGCATGAGCAACACGCAGGGCCACAGGAGGGCCATGACCTTCATGAACATGGAAATCAATATGAGCAAGTCACACCTCAATCTCATCTAATCATTCACAAGTTCGATGTTGGCTATGTCACACAGATGCTAGGCACTCCAAAATCCCCCTTTGACTATATTGGAAATCATTTATGTAAGTGATAGTCCCATTTTTGTCATCGTACCTCTGTTGGCAGATGACATCAAAATTGGACAAGATATGACGTAGATGTTTGGCTATCGAGACTAGTGTAAGTGATTGTTGCACACATCACAGTGACTAGGAACGGAGGTGAGAAACCTCGCCCTCCATTTCTGCTCCCCCCACCACATCCTCATTAATCGCCTCCGCCTAATCGGCTTGCTTCCTTGACTGGCCACAAGGTCCTACTCCTCATCAGGCATGCCCGTGCTAGCATAACATTTCTACTAGGTAGTCGAAGAGAAAGAGGTACACAACCGACTCCTACAATTCCAACTATGCCATCCCTTTTGAGGTATCTTAACCACCTAACAAGTGCAGTGGCCACGGAAACTTCTAACACACCAGCCATGGATCAAATTGAAACAATTACTTGAGGGTGATCCCTTTGTAGAGCCTTCAATAAAGGAGGGCCACCCAATTCTTCCTCCCCAAATCCCCAAAAAATAGTTTGACCTTAGAGTTGGACCCTCCCAAGAAAGGAAACAAGATGAGGTGGCCAAATACTGACAAAATTCATAAAACAAAGAGAAATTAGAATAGGAAGGAAATCCCCCACTTATCGAAATTCCTTCGCAGATGCGGTAGCTTCGCCCAAGATAGAGCTCTATCACTTGAAATTGCATTGCATAAGCTTCAATCAACATTTCAAATACACTTTTTGTGCACCCCCAACTTTTCTCCCTAGGATCCTGCACCACCCTCATCGTCGCTCGAACAAGCCCCGTAGTACAAACATAACACCCCCTGCCAGTTTTCTTCAACACAGAACTATCCATACTAGTGGGCATGCATAGGTGAAGAGCTTGTGCACACTCAGTCGTAGTGAAACTGCTGGCTCAACCACCCATGCCAATAAACCAAATACAACATTTTTTTTTGAAATGTCTTGATATATATTAAGTTTCTTCCTTATCGAGGTTTCTGTTCGAGTGGCACCACTTGGTGTGGTAATATCCTCGCCACAAAACATGTGCCATGTCACTTGGTTGTGCTCACCTAAAACCAGGCTTCATACACCCTGATCACCCACCCCCATTGGGATAAAATAACTAATTAACTAATAATAAATAATAATAAAACCTTTAAATTTTTTAAAAAGAAATGTTAAGAAAAAATTAAAATCTTTTGTTATTTTTTTAATAAAATTACCAAAATTTAATTTAAACAAAAAGAAATTAAAAATTAAACACACACACACATATATATATTCAATGGGAATATCACTTTCCATGGGGTCTAGGAATCGCCACAAATAACCAAGCAGAAGCCTACAAAATTTTGCAAGGTCTCTCTCTAGCTATGAAGTGAAAAAATCATGATCTCATTATCATTGGTGACTCTGTCATTAGTTTGCATCACCTCATTAATGGATCTCTTCCCTTTGACATCAAACTCCAAGTTATTGTAGAAAGGATAAATTATATGCTGGGAAGATTTCACTCCAAATCATTTCTTCATGTCCATAGGCATAACAACAACAAGAAGGACCTCCTAGAGAATGAGGGGGTTCATGTAGCAAAAATAATCCTTAAGTGGATGGGGTTCTAAGCTTAACCCTCATTTTTTATTCATGTCTGCAAACAATGTTTTGTAAGTGTTAATTTTTAGTTGGTCGCTTTTGGAGGATCTACAAGTTGTCATTTTTACAACACTATAATTCCCCTATGAATAATCATGGCGTAGTTTTGAATCACAATTTAATATTTTGTTGCTTACTACCGTGTTAATCAATCTAGACTAGTAAAAAATACTTGTAAAGGTTGTATAATTGTACCCCCAAGATTTTATGAAATATAAATATTTTTTTTGTTTGGTCTTATATATATAAGTGTGTGTAGGGGTGATGTCCATTTGTGAAATATATATATATATATATAATTTCGTAAATTGCTTTAAGTTTTGGTTTTAATCATTTTTATATACTAATAAAAAAAATTGAAAAAAAAATAATAATTAATTATTTAATTTGATTTCCTTAGAAAAAACAAATCTTTTTTATTAAAAGAAAAAAATATTGTGTTACATTGTTTTTTTTTAAAAGGTGTTTTTAATAATTTGTGTACACTAATGATGATTTTATAGACGATCATTTAAAAAATATTGCAATTTGAATACCTAATTGAAAAGGGGTCAAGTTGTCTTATGTTAAGATTTCATATGAACTATAATTTCAACCTTGAAAACACAATTTTCTCTTTATAGAACTACTCTATAATTTTTAAAGGTTTTTAGTCATAATGTTTGATCTTTAATGCCACAATTGAAAATTGTTTGGAATTTCACCCTATAAAAATGGGATGATGTTGCATCACCACTTTTGGTATATTTCTTCATGTCTTTCATAATCATGATATTTCGTCTTTAATGTCGTCGTTGAAAAATGTTTGAATTTTAACCCTAAAAAGGGGGTGGTGTTGCATCACCTTTTTTGCATTCTAGGGTGTTTTTTCATGTCTTTCATCATCATGATATTTGATTTTTAATGTCATAGTCAATTAACCCTAAAAAATGGTGATGCAACATCACCACTTTTCGATTTTGGGGTGTTTTTTGGGTTAGAGTCCTTATTTTGAGGTTATGATTCCTGTTAAGTTGGTAACTTTGCTCCATATTGATGTGGGAGCATTTCTCAACAAGACCTTGGAGGTCTTACCACATTTACTAAAGAGAATGGGTTGCTTCAATTAAATTTCAATTAAATTTTGGAGATATAGATTTGTTTTCATAATTAAGATGTAACAGGGATTGATTAGAAGAATGAAATATTTAAAGTAAGTTGTTGAAAGAAATAGAGATTTTAAGCTTAGATTTTATATTTCTATAAATGAGTGATTTAATTCATCTTTAGTGGATCTCAACTAAATCATTACATTGTATAAAAATGATCTTTATAAAAAAAAAAATATAGAGAAAAAAAAGGATAAGAGTATAAACGAAGAGTAAAACATAGAAGAGAGTGTGTACGGTTTTGAGAAAAGGTCCACGAGATCTAGAGAGTGGTAGTGTAAAACAATGCTTAAATCTATATAATATTCTAGGTTTCATAATTGAAGTTATAAGTATTATTGTGTGGTGGAGCAATTGATTCCTTTATCTAAATCCTTTGTTATTAATAGCACATTATTTGATTGAATTATGGCTTCTACGTTTATTGAGGATTGAGAAATTGTTGAGTACTAAGCCAGGTTGGTTTTCCTTGAGTTTCATTTGATTGATCAAGGAATGAGAAATTGTTTAGTACTAATCAGATTGTTTTTCCTTGAGTTTCATTTGATTGATCAAGGACAATCCAATTGCAAAACGAACTAGCCGAGGTTACAATTTCAGAATTTAGCCTTAGAATTTTTTTTCCATCAGATAGTTATTCAATGTGCAGGTTTAAGTCGAGCTTTGAAACGAGATTTCAAGCTAGGCAATAAATCCTTCTGGTCGCAGGTTTCTCTATATGTGGTTTGAAGAGAAGAATTCTTTATAACTAGGAAAGACTAGTAAAATAGGGTTCTCTATATGTGGTTTGAAGAGAAGAATTCTTTATAACTAGGAAAGACTAGTAAAATAGGGAATTTATATTTCATGTTTACGATGTTGTCACATACAAATCTCCATTATGGATTGTTGTCAATCCAATTGATAAAGTTATCTAGGTCTATAGGCTGCAAATAACTAGATTTCAGAAACTCCAGAAGAGAGGAATGCATGTGGACTTAGCACAACATCCAAATTAACACAGAGTATTAATATATCAGCGTTATGGGATATATCCGAGCAAGAAGAGTGACCAAATCCCCAAATATAAGAATTGGCTCGAACATTGAGGAGATTGGACTTTGAAATCTATGCATTATTAAGTCGAAGCTTTGTGAGTGGGAAGAATTTGGACCAAGGATCCATCCAAGTCAAAGGGAGGTACCCGGATTCAAAGAGTTATCCAGATCCACGAAGAACATCTGCTTAAAGGAGTATCCAGTACAAGAAAAGTATCTGGTTGTAAGCACATCCGGGAGCGCGAGATCGTAGGTGGACTGCCAAGGAATTAGATCATCCAGATTCTGAATTTGTCGTGAACAAGAAATATATCTGGGCCTGAAAATAGTTCAAGTGTTCTCCGGAAACTGAATTTTATCACGCAATTTTGGTGATTTGTGCTACCAGGAATGTGGGGTTCCATTGTTCAATAAATGGCTGGGGATGGCTCGAGGTTCAAACTGGGAGGAAATGGTAGGTGTGTATATATAGAGAGCCAATCCATGAAAGAATAATAGAGCATCTCTGTTTTGAGCTTTGATTAACTCTCAGACATTGTCTCTCTTGCATTGGCAACGGAGAGTAAATCTCCTAAAGTAATGTCACTAGACCCATTAATCTTCTACATACCCCATAGGGTAGAATTGGGATTTTATGAAGGTTTTAAATTCCTCCTACTTACTTTCTAAGGGACTATCCTCTAATCTTAGTGTTTTTATATAGTTTTCCTATTAAGTTAGACCATGGCCCTCTAATTTCAATCTAGCAAATGATATTTTTGATAAACATCTATGTGGTGAATGGTAAAACATACTTCTAATTATTGCAACCAATGATTCAATTTCAAGGCATCAATATCACCTTCGTACAACTTTATGTTGATCTTCACTTTCATTTTGAATAGGCACTATGAATGAGTAAAAACACTTAAACTTGTCTACTATTTCCTAGGTTCTCTCCTTGACTCATTTTATGTGTCTTCATGATCCCTCAAATTTCTCTCCAAACCGACCTTTGCGTTAAACCTCCATCTTCTTTGATACCAAGCCTGCTTTTTATAGACGCCATAAGGAGGTCCATTTTGCAATTGATATCAGTGACCTATGCTTTCAGCGTCATGAATATGATGCAAGAGCATCAACCCACCTCCAAGAAAATCAACAAAACCAAGTTTTTGGAAGGTGTAGTTGTGAAAAGGAAAAGTGATTTTGAGAGCTTTGTGAAGAGGATCATGTTGAGAGCTTTCTGGAGAGGAACATGTTGAGAAATTTATGGAGAAGATCGTGTATCTTGAAATGATCCAATATATTGTAATTTTCTTCTATATATTGTAAACTTGTGTGTGTATGAAAGAGTGACCATTGAATGATGAACAGGTACGCCAAGGCACCAATAGATGTTATGTAATAGTATAGGGTTTAATTAATGAAACTTGATTCCTCAGAAATTGTGTGTGTAAATCATGTGGCTAATGATATTTTTGTCTTGACAGTGTGAGCATGTTTTGTTGTATGAAGCAATGTGTGGGCCAACGTGACATGGTATGAGATCAATACTAATGGCAGAACCTTTGAAGAATAGGAGTATCATTGCCCATGGATAGAGTTGTGGTTAAGTGCTTAATGTTGCAAGGGTTCAGGTGTGCACATCAGCGTAGTAGAGGTCGAAAGTTAAAGGTAGATTGTGGGCCCAAAACTTGTAGGACCGAGGATTGGAACGATAAAAAATTCTTGAAAATGAAGACCCCAGATTCGTTTTCATCAAGTGGTATCAAAGCGCAGAATATTCTTGCATGTAGTATGGAGGAGAAGCGACAAAAAAAGGTACAAGTTGATTGAAGATCTAGTAAGAGATTTGTTTTCTCTATGTAGGTGAAAGTAGAGGAAGGTGAGAAGATTTGTAGCAACCTAGAGCAAGGAGTGCTCAAATGGTTCTAGAAGAAAGAACCAAATAGATGCCAAAATCCCAAACTTAAGAGAAAGTTTGGTGAGGTATCGTGTAGCAAGATAGAGACTTGTTACTACAGAGGCATGTTGCAACTTACAAGTTGAATTCGTTACAAAAGGACCAGAAATCATATGATCAGAAAGTCATAAATTTTTGTACCTTGGGACTTGATGTAGGAGCATTTACCCACCTCCAAGAAAATAAGCGAAAACAAGTTTTTGGAAGTTGCAACTGTCAAAAGTAAAAGTGATTTTTACGTATTTTTGGAGAGGATCATGTTGAGAGATTTGTGGAGAGGATTTTTTCAAGCACTTTATGGAGAAGATCATGGATCGTGAATGTAACAGCCCTGGTTAAAAATCCATGTAAAAAATATATAAGATCACGGTTGATGGGACACGTATTCCAAGCTGAATGTTGGGCAAAACATCCTAGTGGGTATTCATTCGGTTTATTATGGCTAAGGAAATTGTCAAAGGCAATGAAAAAGGCTTTGGAAAGGAAAAATGACATTTTTGGCACATTTATTTATGACAATAATGAAAAGTAGGAGAAAAGAGAAGTGAAAGGTCACAGGTTGCATGTGAGAAGGAAAATGAAGGAAAATAATGTAAAATGAAGAAAATAGAGGCCTCATTAATAAAAGGACTTTTGAGGATCAGTGGGTAAGCTTTTGCCAGTTCATTTTGGAGCTCTCTCATTATTCTATCTCTCTCATACTCTTAGATACTTAAAGTTTTCTTGGAGCACTCTTGGAGAGTGTGGCATACTTGGTGATTTGGAGAAAGAAGGTAAAGGAAGAGTAGGAGAGCGCAAGAGGACATCAGGATCAGCAGCTACAACGGGTTTTGATTGCAGGTACCGAGTTGCATGTATGTTTTTCTCACTAGTTTGGGCATGCATTGTGTATGCATGTGGTTTCTTGGTCATGATTTGTTATTAGCATGGAGGATTTCCAAGGATTGACAATGGATTTTCCTAGCTTTTCCATTTCCTAGATAGTCATGGTGTTGTGGGTTCATTTTCATTGTTTGCTTTCTGTTTGGTTCTTGTGTTCCTTTAGTTGTGGGTTGAGTTATCTAGAAGCCTTGGTTGGACAAACTCTCTGGAAGCTTGACAGACAATTGTGGGTTGAGTTACTAGTCCTGGAAGCCTTGGTTGGACAAACGCTCTGGAAGCCCTAGGTGGGTTGAGTTATTAGTCTTGGAAGCCCTGGTTGGAAAACACTCTGGAATCCCTGTAACAGTTGAGGTTGAGTTACTAGTCCTAGAAGCCCCAGTTGGAACAAACACTCTAGAGCCCTGGAACAGGTTGGATAGAGACAAATTCATGATGGTTGTGATGTCCGACTGTGAGGTGGAATCACTGGTTGAGGGTTGAGGTGGTTTGGCCTTTGGAATCCCTAGATTGGTTTTGATTGATGTGTTTGATGAGATCCCACACTCATGCTTGGAATATGGTATGGGGGTGACTGGCTGAAGAGAAATTTGGCTCAGCCAATCTATGGTTGGGTGAAATGTGGAAGTCCCATCTGTGGTTAGTCTCTACATTCATTAATGAGAAATTCATTCCCTTGGTATTTGGTATGCAAAGGTATTGATTTATATTTGGATTCCATTGTTGTTGTATCCATGGTATTTCTATCGTTATTATGTTGGTTATAAGCATCTATTTTGGCAGTAGTGATGTATGGCTCTCTCCATGTTTTTATTTCTAAATGAATGCACAATGTATCTAGGGTCAAATAGATTGTATTGCAGCTAATGATGTAAGGGAGGAATGCTTCTTAGCGATTCAGATAAGTATGAGACCCCTATGCTCAGATCTATTGTTTACACCTGTAGTTTCAATGTTTGTGACATGTTTGACAAAATGCATGCCATGGCTAGGAGGGGTCTGGATGAGTTCTTATTAATGTGATTGCTTTTGTATCATCGTCCTATTTTTACTTATCATCTTTGAACTTTTCATAAAGTTCTAGGTAGAGCACTCGGTTTTGGGCCTGAAAAGGTGGCTCAAATCCCGGGGACGCTGGCACAGAACTGGGGAATTGGGGCACTGGACGTTGGCATGCAGTGTTGTTCCTATGTCTATTTCCTCTTGGATGTTGGCTTGCAAACATGTGCCTTCGTCTATGGCTCAAAGAGGTCAAAAGGTCAGTGTGACCCACGGGTAAGAGGCCTGAAAGGTTGGGTTACCTCCTGGGGGTGTTATTGTTGTTGTACAAGGTTTTAATTTTGTGTTTTAGTCGGCTCCACTTCCTTAAGGTCACCTAGGAGGTTGAATCTAATTATAGTAGTCTTTCGTCACATGTTTACCCCAGTTGGACGGTTACTTGGGTAGATGTGGGAAGAGGGTGTTACAGTGAAATGATCCAAGATATTGTGATTTTCTTCCATAAATTGTAAACCTATGTGTGTATGAAAGGGTGGTCATTGAACGATGAACTGGAACGCCAAGGCGCTAATATATGTTATGTAATAGTATAATGGGTTTAAATAATGAAACTTGATTCCTAATCAATTGTGTGTGTGTAAATATCGTGGTTAATGATATGTATGTCTTGACGGTGTGAGCCTATTTTGTTGTATGAAGCAACGTGTGAGCCGGCATGAGACGGTGTGAGATCGATATTGGTAGTGGAGCATTTGAAGAATGAGTATCATTTCCCAAGGACAAAGTTGCAGTTAATTTCTTGATGTTGCATGGGTTCAGATGTGCATGTTAGCGCAGTAGAGGTCAAAGGTTAAAGGTGGACTATGTGCCCATAACCCATAAGACCGAGGATCGGAATGATAAAAAAATTTGAAAATGAAGGGACCCCCATAAATCATTTTCATCGGTAACCTATGCTTTCAACATCACAAATCTCCTAACAAATTAAGGTTATTGTAAACAGATTCATTAGCCATGGCTATGGTTTTGTGACTTTCTACTTAGACTGCTTCCTGGATCAAATTTCAATGATCAAATGCCAAAATCATTACAAAATTGCATAAAGAAAGAAATATAGACCCTTAAAGAGCTAATATGGGGAGCCCAAACGCTTTGATTTTTTTCAATTTTATCTACAATATGAGATGCCAAGGGGATTGAACAATCAATGTGATGATGATAGAAATCAATGAAAGGATGGTTCCTACAAGGGCTAGAGTAGAGAGGTCAAAGGGTCTGCAAGATCATGGAGTTATTAATAACAACCTAGGCTCTAATACCATTGACAAGTTGGGTATTGAATAACTCTACAAATGAATAAATTTATTAATGAGAGTCATACTTAAATACATTAAGAGATGATATTTTTTTTCTTTTTCCAAGAGGTTTGATGACTCTTCTTATTCACCTATGATTCTTCATTTAACAATTCTACCTTTAACAGATGAAGTAACCAAAATGGCCATCTTATACAAACAAATTCAATTTAATAACTTTGAAATTATATTTTTCGTGTATTAAAGAAATATTTTGTATACACTAATTTCTTTAAAATATGGTTTTTATAGGGATTTTCATTTCACCAATATGTATCTCTTTCTACAAGGAAAGAGGATTTTTGTATCACTACTTGCCATCTTATAATTGGGAGGCAAATTGAAAGAGTAACTAAGATATAGAGGACATCTTAAGAAAGTATGTTAATACATTGTGATTTCAAATACATTATAAATGAAAATATTGCATACACTTGTTTACATTCAATATTATTTCTTTACTATCATAATGCAGAAATATATGTCTTCTTCATATGGCCCCTTAGACCCTTTTGTTTACAAAAAGATATATTTTGTAATGTGACCTTATTTTTTTAATACTAAAGCTTCAAAAACTTCTTTTTGCACATTAACATTAATTGTACCAATTGAATCCATCCAAGGATATCCTAAAACAAATCAACATCATCCATATCTATAGCATAAATATTTCAATGCAACACATCTATCCATGGAAATATTTATCGTTAACAATATGAATATTTTCACCCCTCAATCTGGGGTTTCGAATATTCATTGTTGCAACTTGCTATATTTTATCTAAATTAACATTGATGAAAGTATGCTTACAATTAGAGTTAATAGAAACAATGACCTTCTCTTGTTGAATACATCCATGAACATGTAATAACATGAATATGAAAATGGATACGTAGTGCTCTTTTTATCTTTCTTCACAACATGATATCACATGTTTAGAAAGAAAAAAAAATTCATATTCTTTATCCGAAAGTACATATATCTAAGTTTAGGCTTCTATGATTCATAATGCTTTGATTATTTTTTTCCAAATCAATCACATTGAAAAAAAATTGGGCCAACGTTTTGAATTAGCTAGTGTGGTTCAACATGATCCTGGTGATGAACCACACTAATTAGTTTGAAACGTTGACCCAAAAAAAATTCAATGTGATTGATCCATAAGAACTTCATCAAAGTACATATATCTCTTCATGGTTAAGTCCACTCCACCAAATGGATGCATCATCTCTTAAATTATCAAGGAGATAAGGTCTCTACAAAAATGGATGTTTAGACTTCATCCATTTTATGTATTCTTCAATATGAAGATTATCATCTTTTCCTATAAAATATATTTGGCTTGCTATAAACCAAAAATGGAAATACGGTCCTAAAAAAATCACTTTTCATGAAGTTTCTCAATGAAGCTCCCTTATGTAGTTAGGGTTTGAGGCTGATCATAGCTTGTGTTGTACACATCATATTTTCTATTATAACCCCAACTATGAAATTCCACCACTTCTCTAGATATTTTGGCATTGGTTTGATTGAAATATGTGTTCTCTATCAAAACATATCCAATCTGTAAAATTTTCAACCATCATTGGAAGAAACCCTAAAAAAGGTTAATTATAATTGTCAATAACATGGGTTGAAAGAGTGGGAGGGGTTATCATATAACCCGATGAACAAACAAAGACTCAATATACCTGGGGATTGAGTATTGCGTCTAATAACCAAGGTAAATACCTAGCACTTTAGCAGGGCTTGGAAATAGCACTAGCAAAGAAAAATACTAAAATATCAATGTTTGGAGACTTAATGATTGTAATCCACCAGTTGTGAAAAGCTAAAAGATCGCTAACTTCAGTTCACTCTTTCATCCTTCAAAAAATCATTCTATAAACAATGTAATTTGAGAAAATTGAATTCTTCCATATGTACAAAACTGTTGAACACAACGGCAGATTTCAATTGCTAATAAAGGAGTTACATTGGAATAGGGGAAACTAGTAATGGATGAAGGATTGATTCTCATTTTACCCATTCCATAATCATGGAAATGAATCATTGTGAATATAAAACCATATATAAAGACCTTGTCAGCTGGATAATTGAACGAGTCTCCACGGTGGAACTAGCTCATATACTCATCACTCATTCACTCATCCCATCATGCATAGGGATTGTAGTTCGTAATTTGGTGCAAGCACGTAAGGGAAGGTGACATATATTAACTTCTCGTCCACATAGCATAAAGGAAATTAATCCTTGTGTAAATCAAAATAATGTATGGCGATCAAAGGAAGTGAATTGTGACAACAAGTGGCATATAGTTTTAATTAAGGATGGAATGAGCTTTCACAAGGTGATCATCGGCTCTGGTAATGCATTCAATTGGTTGCGGGATAGAATTAATATTTCCATCCTTCTGTATTTATCAAATGACATTCCAAGGGGCTTGTTGAGATTTAGGCCTAGATATGAAATTCCTGCATTTCAATGGCACAAGGTGGCAGTTCAGAAGAAAGAAAGGTTATATAAGGTATTTTTGTAGTACTCCAATCCCGCAATGCATTGTTGCTGAGGGTTCACAACGGTGAATAGGGGTGGCTAGCATCCTTTGAAATTCGAAGTGTGGAGTGGCTTAACTCGGATATGGCGAATCTAGGTGACCGGTATGAGGAGAATGAGGATGCCAAAACTAACAGACTACTGGCAAGACTGTTGGAACCAGTCGAAGGGTTGTTAATTACCCCCCAACAGAAGAATTTTATGGAGGATAATGAATGGAAGTCATTCCAATTTCTCATCGAAACCAAACATGAACTATAGTGGAGAAAATTGGAACAACTTCAAGCGGAGATTTGGACTGAATTAATGGCTTTCGACATAAGGGTGGTCGAATTGGAAGAAAAATGTAGCAGTGGTGATCAGCTCAATGTGGAAGCGACAGGGACCAATGTTGACCATGCGAGGAAAAAGGCTCGTCATGCGCGAGTGGCTGGAATATCAAGATAAAGCTAGGACACAAGTGGCATAGCGACATTGTTCAACCTAGTCCTTTATTTGATAGATAAACTCATAGATTTTGATGTATTTTGATGCTATGTAGATATATATGGATATTAGGAGTTTTTTTTCAAGCTTGTAGCAGGCGGGCATCATAATTAGAGTAGGGGAAAAAATGTCATAAGAACAGAATTTTTGCATTTTGGTCCCTTCTGAAAGTAGTGAATTTCTGGAACATGAGGAATTTGTAAGGGACCTAGCCCAAAAACCAATTCTTTTTAATATAATGTAATATATTTCCTTTAAAAAAAAAATGTCGATAACTTCTTGGATTCCATCTGGACAACTATTTTTCTTTCTTGAAATTGGCTCATTTTTTAGAGGAATCTAGTCCTCAGATTGGATCCTTAAAATTCTACACAAAATGTTTCAAAAAATGAACTAATTTTTTCCATAGAAATTTGTGGCCATCATCTATGAAAACCCTAAAAATCTGTCGATTTTCAACTATTGATGGGAGACAAAGAAGGAAACTACCTTGCCTCCCTCATGCGCCATTGTGCCTCATTCTGAACCCTAGCTAGTCAAGAACAATTTTGCAAAAGGAAAATCTTTCCATGGAGGACTAAATACATAGGTATTGCCTCTAAGGCCCAGGCAAGCCAATCTAGGTATCCAACCTGCCTGACCATAGCGTGAGAGGTAAATCCCTTCGCGGACGAGCGATCCCTACTAGCCCAGCAGGGGTCTAGCAACAATCTTCAAATGCTATAGCGCAAGTTCCTAATTGTGAATAAATAAGCCAACGATGGAGGCCTACCTGGAGTCCAGTGCTATGATTCGTAGAAGAGACAGCGTTCCCATTCCTCAGCCTCGGCAGATCACGATCCCCACGATCTCCGTGAATGGACACCTGCACATGCAAGAAACAACACGAATACAAGCATAAAATCCAGAATACGCAACTATATATCAGTCAGAAAGGATATAACTCGTTATTAACATAAGTGAGAAACAGAGTGGAACCATAACCGGTAGTCATTCATTAATAAACAATCGAAAGAGAGTACAACCAATGTTCTGATGCCGCGGTCTCCTTCGGAAGGGTCCCCAGTCGTTCACGTCTCGCAAAGCTCGCCAGGGAAAGGGCAAACCTCTCTAGAGTCTCTCGACGATAGTCTCCTTACTTGAGTCGGCCTTAAGGGAAGAAAGAGGGCTCTTACAGCACAAAGGCTCTTGGGAATTAGGAGATTCAAAGCTTAGGCACTTCAAGACTAGCTTGCAATGGCAATAGGCAAGCTTTTATAGATGGGGAAGGAGGGAGTTGGGATCCCTATTATTGTGGGATTGGCCCTATCATGAAGGAAGGTTCCATGAAAGGTGGCAAACCACTTCCCTTCCATAGAACTCCCGTAGCCAAACCTCCCAACTCAAGATAGGCAATGGTTTCTGAGTTGGTTGAAACACAACTTCCGCAATCTTTATTTAAAAAACACTCCTTAAATTCGCTGGCGCGACTGCTGCTCTTGGACAGAGCGCCAGTTGGCGCGGCCTCTTTGCAGGATTTCCCCCATTGGCGCGAGTGATGAACTGTCTGCCAGCGCCAATGAAAAAGGAGATGTTTTCATGATTCTTTGCAAGGAGATGTCTTTAGGGCAATTGAAGCTCATGTTTAGAGGAATGCAATGATGATGGTTTTAAGGCATGACATCGCTCACAGGTCACATAATGGGTCCTCCATTGTGCGGGACGAGGAATGGTAGGGACGGTGACAAATTACTGTGTAACAGATGCCCCCTAAAGTATGAGGCCCGAGAGAGAGAGGGGTGAAATGCTTTACGAGATCATGTTCAACTGAAGCCCTGCCGTCGGAAAACCTGCGTAGAAAAATACAACTGATATCTCAAGTACATGATGTATATGCGGTATGGGCACAGCCATACGAAATAGAGTACACTATAATCCGGATTCAGGGTATGGGCGCAGCCATCCAGCAAGGATCAAAATAAATAGACTCAGGTATGGTCGCAGCCATCCAATCAGTGAGTCATGTACAAAATGATAATAATCCACAATCGCAGCCTGGATTACAACAGACACAATCCAGGGTCTTGCGCTCCATCTCGACCCAACAAAGTACAAGTTCAAGCATGTGAATATGTGAGCTGAAGTCGAACATGCAAGAACATCGTCCGATTACCAGCCAATGATGAAAGCTGTTAACAGACACGAGAGAAACCACCAATAATGACAATGGTCCTCAAGGTACTACAGGTACAATCTACGGCGTGCGAATAAATGAGTTGACGTCGAACACCCGTAGAATCATTCGATCGGAAGTCAATGATGTAAACTTCACGTCGAATGCGACGAACCTGCCATTGAGGCATGCAGGCTCCAAGGTACCATCAGGAGTCTCTAGACCAACTTCCTGGATAATGAGTTGAAGTCGACAGGAAGTGACCTCGATCGAAGGTGGGCCATAATGATTCCCACATCATCGACACGAGACAGAGGAACATAATGTTTTGTTGTGAATCAGGATCATATGAGAAACAGAGTAAGGTTGATATTCGCAGAGGCCAACTTCTCTTGAACATATAAACGGCACGACAATGGACTTGGCAGTATTTGACATCAACAGATCAAAGGTCATGGCGACGAGGCAGTGAACAGATGAGAGGTCAAAAGAGATTACCCAAACCCATGGAAGCAAAGTGAAACAACGAGATGAGATGTTCCCAACCCGACACGAATGCAGACAAGTGCCATGTTCAAGAGCGACATACTGCCGACGACAACGACGATGGTTCCATTTTTCCCCCACCATTTCTGGCGAGTACCCCAATTATTTTTTATAACAAGCTTGAAGGGGATAGCATATGCTTGTAATATAAGTCTGCCCTTCGGGCGAATCCATCCTAGTACATTTAACGAGCCCTAGGAAGGAGGAAGGAGGAGAACGTCATTTCGACTGAATCCAATGTCATCAGGGTTTAACGAGTCTGACAAAGGAAGAACTCGGTGTCTTTTCATGTTTAGAGAGTTTGAAAAGACAGCAGAAAAGTAAACTCCAGCGGTCCCTTTTCGTAAATAGTTCCTCGGACCCGAAAAGGTAGAAAAAAATATCCGAGAAAACCTCCTAGTCGCGATAGGCTAGGGTATTCCTTTTTCGTAAATAATCCATCCCAGCCCGAAAAAGGGGTAAACGTATACTGGGTAGATGTCGATTCGTGTCCATTTTAATGAGATCGAAACGACAAGGGCCTCGGCAATCTTTTCATGTTTAGAGAGTCAGAAAAGAGCTGAAATATGACTCCAAAGTGACTTTTTCGTGTATTTACCGAGTCCGAAAAAGTATAAAATACAACTCGTTTCCACCGTTAAAGTCGCAAAAAACCTGCTGCTGCACATACCAAGCAAGCGTAAAACCCATTTTTGACATAACATATTAAAATATTTGATAAAAATAACTTTTAAAACTCATCCTATGTCGAAAAAGTTATAAATATGCCAAAATGGTAAAAACAAAATTACATTTACTATTTACCTTGGTGAAAAGCAGCAGTGGTCCATTTTGGAGTGCAAACTTCTGACGGCGATTGCGACAGATCCGGTTGACCATTCAGATTCTCATCTGTGACAGGTAGGAGGCACTTCCCTGCTCTTCATTTCAGTCCATTTCTTAATAATTTTCCCTCATGTATCAGCCCTCTGTGGCCACTCTTTGAAATTTTAGGTTATAGCCATCACAAGTGTATCGGCACGTACCGCGCCACGGGGCCTTACGCAGCGCGTTCGTGCCACGGCTACAACCCAAATTTCCGCCTAAAAATTCGAGATTTTAATCATTTTAAATGGAATTTGAAGCCCATCAGAGATCTAATTAAGGGTTTATGACCATGTGAATGCAGGAAATCGAGCAAAATGGTGATTGAATGGAAAGAAAGAGAACATGGAGAAGAGGATGAACATGCCATAGAAAGTGAGGCTTGCATGAATGCCCTCAGAAACTGTGGGCTAAAGAAGTTCTTCCTTACACCCTGTCTACGAGCTCAGCCCGAGCTCCTCCAGTATTTGATCAGTATTTGGGATGAACATGAACAAGTGTTCAAGTTGTGAGATCAGGTATTGGAGCTGGAGGTTTCTGATGTGTATTTCATCACCGGATTGTCTCGCAGAGGTCCGATCCCTGTCTTGACTGGAAGCAGACCATCTGGCGAGAAGATGGAAGAAGTGATGGCACGAGTGTGCCGAGGAGCACAAATGGGATCAGGGAGCAAGAAGGTGGATATCCACACTATCCCCGATCTGGCATTGAGAGTTGTCTTACATACCATCACGCGGGCTGCAGGGTCGCAGGCACCGCACGAGGCCACAAAGGCCCAACTCCTGCTGGCCTCAGAATGCATGAGTCCCTTACTGTTTGACTGGGCAACAGCAGTAACAATAAACATGAAAAGACAGCTCACAAAATGCAAGCAAGCTAAACTGAAACAGTTTGGCTATGGTTCCATCCTGGTATCGTTCATTCTGGAACGCTTACCAATCTTCCAGGGCCAAGGGGCCTCAGTAGCAGATCCGATACCACGAGAGCCAAGAATGGCTCGCTGGGCAGCACTAATGCCCAGAGCTGGAGGCGGCCAACAGATGTCCTGGAGGCCGGATTTCTTTAGGTGGTTACGGCGCCAGCTGATTGTAGTGGAAGACTGGCCATATGCAAGAACTGACTTCACCGGAGACCCAGATCTCCCACTGCCAGAAGGAGATGACTGGGATGAGGAGTTGGGTAAGACCTCATGTTTTTTTATTTTTATGTTTTATGTTTTTTTTTGTTAATACACATTCGTCCTAACACATTTTATATATGTATGCAGATGTGGGACCTGAGAGACCAGCTGGGATGTCTCCAATCTCACGGAGGACTCATCTCGCCCCTGATCCTCAGGGAGAGGGCACAGGAGGAGAGGAGTTGATCCAGAATCTCGAGGGCATTGCCCGAGGGATCCCAGACTATGCTCGGCTGGCGGACGTACCGATGGCGTACCAGCGTCATACGGTGGGAGTTCCAAGTCGGATCCACCGAATCCTGAGACGCTTAGTGCGTGCAGTTACATGTTATCATAAGCACCATGCGGATTAGCTCTTAGGGATTATACCACACATATTTTTTGAGAGACATGTCGTCTCCGGATGTACTTAAGACGATTATGTATATTTTTGACTTTATGTGACACACTCTATGTAAACATTTCGATATCTATATATATATATATATATGCATATCTATTTCTGGATGGATCTTTCTTTACATGTGATGATGAATTACAAATTGCGCAAATGTTTGTCTAATACCAAATTTGCTACTGCATCTGTTAATGTGTTCAAATGCCTGGGTATATGTTGATATGTAATGTAGTCAAAATTCCTTTCCAGTAATCGAATACGCAAATACAGACGTAAAATGGACGGGTTTCTTACCGAATAGTGTCCGTTCAGCTGTAACACAACAAGTTGCGAATCTAGATATACGAGCAATTCACGGATACCAAGGTTAACTGCCTCGGTTAATAATTCTAACACAACACTATATTCCGCGATGTTGTTCGTAGTACGTCCTAGACACACACCTTGCAGGTTGACCAACTCACCAGCAGGATCATAGATTACCCAGGCTGCTGAAGACAGATTCCTGGTACTGCGGGAGGCACCATCCGCGAAACCAACAAATGGATGAATAGACATCTGCACAACCAGGAAGACCCGATCAGTAGAAAGATGTTTACAAGGCACACCACACCATACATGCACACAAATGCAAAAACACACACCTATGTACACACAAGACGAGCATGCCCCCCAGCATGGTGTCTCAATTCGAGGTGCATGCCCCCCAAGCTTCAGTCCATAGGAAATGGAGTGAAGGTTGAAAACAAAAGAGATTTGAACTAAATCTATCAAAACTCGAATTGAAAATGCTCGTGTTTCATTGTTTTAACGAGGTTGACACACTTAAAAGAACTATCCTCGTAGCATCTTGTTTCATTATTCGAAGAGCTTGACACAAGAGAAAGAACTGTGCTCTAACGAGCTCCCAGGAGGAGGCTCAGGGGGGGGTGCGGGGAAAATACCCATGAGGACTGGGTCTTTGAAGAGACCCAGGTCCTACACTGTCCGGGGGATTTGGAATCTGATCCACGTATGGCACGTTGTTCTCAGAGGTAGAGGTGAAAAATGACAACTGATCCACCGTGACAATTTTTCCCTTGTGAGGGAACTTAATGAATCGAAAGACGGTGGACGGCACACATAGCATGGCATGGGTCCAGCTGCGGCCAAGAAGTATATTGTAGTTGAGTTTGGCGTCAACCACTTCTACTTCCACATTGACAGTATTCCCCTATAATGTGATCGCTAGACTCTCGAGAACACCCAGGGGTTTATATTCCTGACCATCAAATGCCTCAAGGGCATTGGGAGATGACGAAAGGGCTGGAGAGCCAATGGCCTTCCAGCAAGCGGATGACATAACGCAAGTAGAATCACCTTCATCTACTATGGCCCTATGGATGTTCAGACCGTTAATCCCGACTTGAATGACAAGAGCGATTTGATGTGGAAGCCGGGGAGTGAAATTCTCCAAATCGAAGGTAAGAAGACTCGAGTCAGTGGGATCAATGCCACCGATTGCAGACAGTAAAGCCTTCCGTTTTGAAGGACAACTTTGAAGAACCTCAAGCGCAGACATAGCAGACGGCGCCTGTGCCAAATCCTCAACAATGCTGTAATGTTGAGCGGCACGAACATTTGGATTATAAGAAGATCTTCGAAGAACACCCTTAGAAGGTGGCTTCACAACGAGTTCAGGAGTAGGCTTCTCGATTTCCAACGAACCGGAGGTAGGTAGGGGAGGTGGTCCATCTGCAACTACCTTCCCGGGTACCTTTCGTAATTCATTGTAATCCTTCGATCGCGTAGCGACAGAGATAGGTGCAACACTCTTGACCATGAAAACTTGGGACCCAAATGGTACAGATGGTGACGGTTGTTCAACCATATGGGTCTGCTGAGATGGGAATGGCTCCTTAAGAACTGCCGAAGGTCCTTTTGAGCCCTTGAGAAGTTAACTAACTTCGGATCGTCGTGGGCAATCCTTAGTATAATGGTCCTCTTCACAAATGAGGCAAGGGTACTTCGGTTTACGCTGGGAGCCATCCTCAGTGCGAGATTTAGATTTTGGCCTCAGGGCATCATATTTAGATTTTCCTTTGCCCTTCTTCTTCCCCTTGGAGGATTTCTCCGTAGGATTGGCCTGAACGGCATTCACCTCCACGGTTTTGCCAGAATTAGACGGGGCGCGATTAGTAGGAGCATTGTTGGAAGAATTAGACTTCTGCTTCCCATTCGAAGATTTCTTCGAATTCTGAGAGACAGAACCAATGACACCATCCACCGCAGGGGTAGATAGAGCCTTAGAGGTTCCGGGCTGTGGAGCATCAGTCAAGATATCGTAAAGTGTGTCAGACTGAGAATACACAAGATCCAGATATTGGGCATGTGCAATGGCTTGTTCCTCCATCACACACGCTCCCATCGCAATATCTTGAGCGATTTTATTCACGAAGGAGGTGGTGAACCAGTGAGTCAGTATCTGATCAGGTAGATGAAACTTGATCAGTCTACGACGGCGCCGCCACTCATGAATGTGATCAGAGATGTGAGTGGCTTTATCCTGCTTCAGAGAAGTCAAGAGGTGCGTCTCGGCTTCATAACGAACCGGTAACCGAAAGTGCGTGAGGAAAGCCATGGCTAAAGAATTGAAATCTTGGAAAATTCCACGGGGTAACTCTATGTACCACTTAGTAGCAGCTCCAGTTAAAGTACGTTGGAAGAGGCGCAAACGAATCGAATCGTCGACCCAAGAGTTAGACGAACACCAAAGATGATACGTCATCACACGCGCCTGGGGGTCCTCTCCACCTTTTCCCTCAAACTTGGGGCAATCACCAGGTATCTTGGTGGGAACCGGAGGCCAATACGGATTATGTAAAATCTGGTCATTGGTCAATTTTGAAACATCCGGCAGCTCCAAGGTAGCCAGGAATGGTAATGGTGGATTAACCGCCATGCGAGGCCCAGGATGAGGTCTGGTACCCATACTCCACAATGGTTGTGAATATCCTTACCCCCATGGGTTCTGTCCTACAGGATTCTGACCGTAGGGGGCATAGGTCGTATAACCAGACTGATTTGGATGTTGGTAACCAGAGTGTGGGGCTTGATAACCAGGGTATGAAACCTAATTATGTGTCAGCCCTGTATAAGCAGCATTTGGATTTGGCTACTGAGTGTAGGTAAAACTGGGTGGAGGAGGAAAATACTGAGAGCCTCTGGGGTGGTTATAGTTTGGTTGAGACTGACCATGAGGATAATAACCACCTTGAGGATAAGCAGGCTGTTGAAAAGTGGAACCCTGCGGAGCTTTATACGTAGGGCGCAGCTGTTGATTTGGCTGCGGCATCGAATGAACTGGCTACTGTGCAGGGTTAATGGAATGAATGGGCTGCCCTAAGTGAACAGGTTGACCCGATTGAGAGGGCTGACCCGAGTGACCAGGTTGACCCGGATAGACAGGCTGCGCCGGTTGCACAGGCTGACCTGGCTGTAAAGGAGCCCCAGGTGGTACCGGATGGGCCGGTTGGCCTGGAGGCAGAACACCGGGTTGTACCGGATGAGCCAGTTGGCCTGGTGGAGGAATAGGGCTAGGTGGTTGCTGGAAACCGGTTTGACCTGAAGCAGAACCATAGGATGGTCCTGGATGATATGCAACGTTAGAAACAACAGGATACTGCGGTTGCATTGGTGGAGAAGGCTGGATTTGCCCCCCAAGACCATAGACCGGTCCCGGTTGGTACCCCGGCTAAGGCTGGATAGGTTGACCGGAAGGGCTATAATATTGTCCTTGCAGACCGTATGATGGCCCTTGCTGGCCTGCAGGATAGCCCTGGATGGGTCATAAGGATAGCCAGGTTGGCCCGAAGGTTAGCCTTGGAAAGGTTACCCTTGCAGGTTATAAGCCTGGTGATGAGGTAAACCTTGAGCATGGAGGTAAGCCTCAGGAGCGGGCAGACGTAAAATGTCCTCGTGCTCGTCATACTGACCTGGAAAAACATACACGGGTGTACCATCCTGTGCATAGTGCGAAAAGTAAGAGTGGCAGGGATCTTGGGAGGATGGTCCAACCTCGGGGTTCGGCTGTTGCAGGGACAACCGATACTCCTCCGGAGAGATGTTCTCTGGTATAGCAGTCGCTAGATAGATATCTTCTGGAGTTGGCATAGCCCTGGCAGAGGGTGCTATGACAATAGGAGAAGAGGCGGCCACACAAACCATGGGCCGAACGGGTACAGAGGTAACGGGCGTCTGAGGAGACACCCCGGGTGTAGGAGCAGCTGGCTTCGGAGAAGGAGCTGACACTCCCATAGAGGCTGTGGTAGAAATGATCTAACCGAAAGACCTATATTCCGGCAGTAAAGAGGGACTGGCTGTGGACATGTCAGCCAGTTCAGAGTTGTCTCCCAGAAATAATCTTCATGGGAAGAGCTGATAGTATTCACCAGACGTTGGGATTTCCTCACCAGAATCACTCATGGTTGATCCTGCCGTTAGATCTCGTAAGAGACGGCGAGGACTAGGAGGAAAAACAGCAGCAACGAAAGGCGAACCCGATGAAAGAGAAAGGAAATCAGCTCCCAATCTCAATTCAGACACAGAGTCCAAAAAGGGCCAATCGAACTCAACTGGTCTCCCAAAGGGTTGCTCAGAAAGAACCAGTCCCCCGTCAGGAAACTCGGAAACAATAGGCTGCTGCGGTTCAGCAGAGGATTGGGAAACCTCTGATGAATCGTTTGTGTAAGGACTACCAGTAGACGAAACCGAAGGTTCCGCCACTGTGGAAAACGACAAGAGAAAAAGAACAAACACACACACGGGCTGAAAAAGAGTCAAGACACACGATGAAATGGTCAACAAGAGAAATCTAAGAGGGCGTGTAATCGTGGGTGATTAATTTTTTACCACATTGAAAAATAAGAAACTCTACCGTTTCGTGTTTTAAGAGTTGAGAAACGATAAAAAGATGACTCTATCTCTTTCAGATTTGACACAAGCGTGAAAGGACAAGTGCTTGGCGATCTTTTCAAGTTTAAGGAGTCAAAAAAGATCAAATGACTGCTCAGGAATACTAGGCACAAAGGGTGTATCAAATAACCGTGAACTGAAATATACACCTTGGTTTCAATAATGAAACAAAAATCGACCAAGGACTTTCCGTACGTGCAGGCAATCTCGCCGAATGCTGTGTTCGGTGTATCACGGGTATATGGTGGCAGACTCAGCTTCCTATGGATAAAGGATTGAAAACCTAGAGGGGTCTCACTTTATATACGCGACGATACGGGGAGCACAAGTCCGTACTAGCGTTGTCTGAAGCCAAAAGGAAAGCGACAACTGCTAGGTTTAAAGATGCCGGAACACGTCTCTAGCCTAGACCTCTAAATGTGTTTCGTTAGATTTCAATGCTGCCTTAGGTTAATTGAATAAATTTTATGGTTGATCTTCAATTATATTTCAGTTTTCAGGCCCTATCGTATGTAATTTCTTAAAAGACTCTTGAATGCAAAGCTACATGCCACAGTACATCACTTTGTTCAATGAAAACTAGCTACAGAAGAGTTGAGAGCTTTTACACAAACAAAATGGTCGGAAGACAAACAATGATATCTCTAATGCAACTAATGAAATTGAAAACTTTTCATTCAAATCACTAATCATTAGTAAAATCGAAAAGATTACAATTTGCACTAATCAACCAAAGCAAAAGAGATTTTTTTTTTTTTAATTTTCAATGTTTGATGGCTAAATGCACTTAAACAAACTGAAAACAAATGGAACAACTTGAGAAACGATATTAAGAGAGAAAAACAAACCAATTTCACTCAATGACACCACAATCAGATCTCAAATCGACCAAAGTCTCTCAAAACCACGAAAAAGACTCAAAGGCTCCAATGGACCGTGTGATCTGGGTCCAAAGCAAGACCAAATGAAATTTGAATGAAGAAACAAGAAATCACCCAAAAATCGCAACAAAACAATGAACAACTACTAAGAGAATGCGGAGGAGCAATCAGAGAGTTGACTGGATAGACGAAACACCAAAACTCCCAAGGAGGGCTCGATACACAAAGCCACTAGATGCCCTAGGGCTTAAAACGTGAAATCGATGGAGAAAAGCAAACAACCAAAGGACGAAGGCAAATTCCTAGTCAAACAGGACTCCAACACACTCAGGTAGTCGAAAAATCAAGAAGAAAAACACTGACTAGACCTAGAGAGCTCAAAACTGAGCAAACTCAAATACCCTACAGGAGTGGCGCGACTGTAAGGCTGCAACTGGCGCCAGCAAGCAATTGGCGCGGGCTATACAAAAGCAACATGCGCCAATTGGCGCGACTGTCGGGCTAAAAAGCGCGCCAGTCGAGTTTCTCAGCCAAAAATAAAAAAGAACTACTCCAGAAGCAGATCAATGTAAACTAAGCAAACCAAGAAACAAAAACAACAAAAGAACCCAACCCAGAAGGCTAACCAAGCAAGGAAAATCATAAAACAATCAAAACGAGACAATCCAAACGAGACAGTGAAAACTAGACGATCCCCAGCGGAGTCGCCAAATTGTTGAGGAGGTAAATCCCCTCTGCGGACAGAGGCGATCCCTACTAGCCCAGCAGGGGTCTAGCAACAATCATCAAATGCTACAGCGCAAGTTCCTAATTGCGAATAAATAAGCCAATGATGGAGGCCTACCTGGAGTCCAGTGCTATGATTCGTAGAAGAGACAGCGTTCCCGTTCCTCAGCCTCGGCAGATCACGATCCCCACGATCTTCGTGAATGGACACCTGCACATGCAAGAAACAACACGAATACAAGCATAAAATCCAGAATACGCAACTATATATCAGTCAGAAAGGATATAACTCATTATTAACATAAGTGAAAAACAGAGTGGAACCATAACCGGTAGTCATTCATTAATAAACAATCGAAAGAGAGTACGACCAATGTTCTGACGCTGCAGTCTCCTTCGGAAGGGTCCCCAGTCGTTCACGTCTCGCAAAGCTCGCCAGGGAAAGGGCAAACCTCTCTAGAGTCTCTCGACGATAGTCTCCTTACTTGAGTCGGCCTTAAGGGAAGAAAGAGGGCTCTTACAGCACAAAGGCTCTTGGGAATTTGGAGATTCAAAGCTTAGGCACTTGAAGACTAGCTTGCAATGGCAAGAGGCAAGCTTTTATAGATGGGGAAGGAGGGAGTTGGGATCCCTATTATTGTGGGATTGGCCCTATCATGAAGGAAGGTTCCATGAAAGGTGGAAAACCACTTCCCTTCCATAGAACTCCCATAGCCAAACCTCCCAACTCAAGATAGGCAATGGTTTCTGAGTTGGTTGAAACACAACTTCCGCAATCTTTATTTAAAAAACACTCCTTAAATTGGCTGGCGCGACTACTGCTCTGGGACAGAGTGCCAGTTGGCGCGGCCTCTTTGTAGGATTTTCCCCATTGGCGCGAGTGATGAACTGTCTTCCCGCGCCAATGCAAAAGGAGATGTTTTTATGATTTTTTGCAAGGAGATGTCTTTAGGGCAATTGAAGCTCATGCTTAGAGGAATGCATTGATGATGTTTTCAAGGCATGACAATGTTCACAGGTCACAAAATGGATCCTCCATTGTGCGGGACGGGGAATGGTAGGGACGGTGACAAATTACTGTGTAACCATAGCACATCCATGCACGCCAAGGTCGTCAATGCGAGAATCCCTAAGTTGTAGACGGGGATAGGTCATCTAGGTATGGATGTGACCATGGAAGCGAATTAGGGTATGATGTTACTCAATGTCTTTTGATTATCATGGAATCTGAGGGGTTGGAGACAACTGTATAGGGATGACGGGTTGGTAGTTTAGAGCACGATAGTGGAGATGAAGTTATATGGTCAAGTACAATCTTCATATTTGAGAAAATTTGTTGCTACGATGTTCGAACTTTAAAGTATTGGAAGATAGGATTCGGGGTATAGATGTGTCTAGGTAATAACTCAAAAACAACCTATTATATTTGGGAGTAGGTATATTCTCTATTTTTAGAGAGGATGTTGTTGATGCATAGGGTAATACATCTCCTCCAACATTGTCATTATCCAATAGAAGATGCCCTGCGAGGTAGGGGAGGTGTTTATGATCATTTTCTTAATGTGTGTTGCTATAGTCATATTAGTGGCTATGAACAATGAAACTACGAGAAAATGTTAAATCGTGACGGTAGAATCCCTCGCAAAATTATCGTCCAACTTTGACTCTCAGCAGGTTCAAAATCCATCAAAATGGTATTATATTTGGCGTATGTGGGTGGAGTCTTTCATTATTTCCAAACCCTACAAGGATATTGGCATACAAATTTGCTCCAGGTGGTGGCGATGCCCAGGCTGTTGTTGCTGCTGTTGCTACCATGTTTAAATTTCACACTATAGTTTTTGTTCTGGTTTTTCCTACGGATTTGGCTCACCACCTTTTTTCCGACCGTCATATGTTCGCCTGAAATATGGTTCTAGACTTTCACACTTGCTCGAATTTGGTGGTGAAAGTTGTATTGACGGTTCTTGTCAATGGCTGGGAATTCAAATTTCATTGATGTTGGGTGCGATAACAGCTAGGTTTGGCTGACAGATTACGCACATCAAGGTTATACATAGACGCGGAGTGGTATATCCAGGTTGTTCTATATGTCGGTGATGGCTTCCATTTATAGATTCTACAAGGATGCTGACATTGC
Organism: Pinus albicaulis; assembly: GCA_034641835.2. NCBI lineage: Eukaryota > Viridiplantae > Streptophyta > Pinopsida > Pinales > Pinaceae > Pinus > Pinus albicaulis. Next base: position 81,976 of record JAXQQM020084974.1, on the reverse strand, counting down.
CTAGATTAAAAAATCTTTGTTTCATTCTCTCAATAAACAATGGATTAATGCTCTGACTTCCTACTTCTTGTATGCTATGAGTGGTTGGGATATTTAACGCAGGATACGAACATTCTTAATGTTTGTACTATATGCTTTTCACATTCGACGACTATTGTCTCGGATTGCCAAATTCTGAGTGGGATTAGACCCATACCTACTTGCCCATTCCGCATACACAATGGCCATTGTCAGCAACATTTAGGGATTTCATCATGGCTGAGAATCATGATTTTCTTTCCTCTGACACGTCCACGCATGAAGCTCTAATTGCTTCCACATTTGTAGCTGAACAAAATCGACAAAGGGAATTAGAGGTGGATGCCTGACTGATAGCTCAGTCCATTATTGTTCCCCCAGGCTTCAACGATGGCAAAAAAGATGAACTAGCTGTGAGGAATCCGAAAGTTGCTTGCAGAGGTGCTACACGACAGCGAGGTCGTGGATAGAAACAGACCTCCTGTTACAAACCTACAATGGATGTCAAGGAGTTGGCTTTGGAATATGACAACCTATGGGGGTGGGTGGCTAGCCTCCAAAAGCGAGCTCTTATAGGTCGTCGGATGTTCGCAGATGGACATGATGTGGATATGATGGACTGGGCAAAGAAATATTGGAGTCCAATTGTGGGCTATACCCTGAAGGTTAGCTTACTACTAAAAAACTCGTTTAGTATCCACTTCATGCATGAAAAATACGTTGCTTTGATTGTGAACAAGACGTGGGTAAGGGGGAAAAGCTTCATGCAACTACTCCCCTGGTATCTCAGCTTTAACCTGGTCATGGAGGCTCCTAAAAGTAAAATTATTTGGGTAAAGCTTCTAGGTCTCCCGCTAGAATTTTGAACGTTAAAAGTGTTAAGGGCCATTGGAAACTCCATTGGGAGTACGAAGTACATTAATCCTAGTATTCTTGGATCCAGTGATAAAAGAATTGTGTGGTTATTAGTGGAGGTATGTTTCTTAGGTGGTCTGCCCGGGGATGTGGAACTGGTTTGGGAACAAAGAAGGCATAGGAAAAGAGTTGATTATTGGGGCGTATCGTTTAGATGCCTTATTTGTCACCGCATTGGCCATTTAAAAGGAAGTTGTCCAATGAGGCTCAAGTACCCACGACAGGGGAAACAGAGTACTGATGGCTCGAGGAGGGACATGGCAACAAATGAAAGACAAGAATATCTCCCATCAGGTAAGTCTACTCCTCTGTCCACTGATGATGAGGTATATGCCTTTACTATCGCCCTTAGTGAAAAATCTACTCCTCCTATAAATGATTTTATTCCCCCCATTGATCCTGGACTTTCGGTGGGTAGTAATGAGTTGATGGTTAATAAATGTTCGGGTCTTGAGATAGGTAGGACTGACCATAAAATATCCTTTATTTTCATGTCATTTGACGATCCCCCTCCATATAACACCCCAGTAGTGCCCTTACATATCTCCCCGTCCATGCCACCCCTTGAATGGGCATCTCCCCCCTCCCTGCGTCCTAACGAAACCTTTGATATCTCAGACTTCCCTAAAAATATTGTTGGTAGTGACATTAACTCTCTTATAGGCAACCCAAACCTAGACATGGCAGCATTGACCATTTTTGATGACATCTAGAGGAATCTGATATTGTCATTTCTCCAGTCTCGAGCAATAATATTACTGTGAGGAAAAAAACAAAATCTGGGACTAGGCACTTCAGGGGTAGACTTAAAACCAAGTCCCTATTTCATGATGATTTCTTTGACCTTATGGATGTACCCATCTCTACATCAGATGACCTCAGGGCACTTAGAGCAAGCAACCCTCCTACGGTAACAAATGACTTACATCTTATCCTTGAATATGAGGGGTATAGGAGACTCCTCCAAACACCTTCGCCTAAGAGATTTGTTGAGGGATCTGAATCCGGATATTGTTCTTTTCTAGGAGACTTTGTGTAACAGGATTAAAGCTATTAGTACTATACTAGCTATCAGACTGGGATGGCATGCTGCCACTCTCAATGCGGAGGGACATGCTGATGGTCTTTTGGCTATTTGGAATCCATCATATGCCAAATTTCAGGCATACAGTTTCTTCGGGGGTATTATTCTGTCTGGACATATAAAGGGACTACAAGGCATTTATAATATTGTTAATTTATATGCTCCGTGCCAAAATTGAGCTGCCTTCTGGTCTCAACTATACAGATCTGGCATTCTTAATATTGGTAACTTTGATTTTCATTGGAGATTATAACTCCACTCTCGATTCGGATGAATCATGGGGAGCTAAAACCGAGTTGGACCCAATGGTGAGTCACATTAGATGGATTTTTGACAAGTCCCTCACTTAAAGACATCAAACCTTTCCCCATAATACCAACATGGACGATCAACGGGTGGATGGGGGCTTCATTGGTAAAATATTAGACAAAGCAATGGTGAGTGAATCCTTTTCTTCTAGGTTGCAGGACGATTAAGGACATGGGTGGTGGTTTCGGATCTTTTAGGATCATAAGCCCATTTTTCTCTCTTGGCGTGAGGAGCGAGAGAAGGGGATTCCATTTAAAATTTTAATCGAGCATGTGTTTGGAGGATCTCAAATATAACATGATGGTTAGAGAATGTTTAGATAACAATACTCCATTTGAGGCTCTTATGGATGGGAAAGATTTCCTGCAAAAAAACTGCAAAGGATCAAATGCCTAACAAAAGAATGGGAGACGAAAAGAAGGACTTGCTCTAGGGCGAGAAATAAAGGATATATCTAGAAGTCTCTGTAGTCTACATGCGGAGACTTTGTAAATAAAGCACTGTTCAAGAGACATACGAGCAGTTGATCAACTACGAAGAAAAGAAAGATGGAATCTGTGGATTGAAGAACTTACATGGAAAATTTGGCAAGGATTAATTGGCTCAAGGAAGAACTGGAATACAATTTTTTTCATAAAAGTAGAAAATGATAGAAGGAATAAAAAATACCCGTTGGCACATTCAAAGAAGGATAGGAGTTATGCTACAACAACACGGGAGATTCAAGAGGAAGCCCTACGTACATTTCCTAGGCAACCCTACCGAAGTAGACGAACATTGACTCCTTATTCAGGCGTTGGGTATTACAATATATTCAGAGTATGTTTGATGATGTGGCCATCGAGTTTTTAAACTCGAAATCACAAAAATGGAAGTGGTATCGATCTTAAAGTCATTTCCCCACATGACAAATGCCGGGACAGTGGTTGGCTTGGTCAAATTTTATACACATTTTAATGATATTATAGGCTGATGAGATCATAACGATTGTTGAACAAGGTTGGGTCTTGGGGCATATCACGACAAGCATGAATGCCACCTTTTTGGCTCTCATTCCCGACTTATCGATCCAAAGGTCTTCTTGGATTTCAAAAGCCCAGATTTCTGTGCAATCTTATATATAAAATATCTTCTAAAATTATATTCATAGGATCAGAGGAACGTTATCAAAGGCCATTTCTCTTAGGGCTTGATATGGTTTTCTTAAGGACGTTCTATACATGATGCTATAGCTATTGCATAGGAAGCTATGCATTCCATGCCACCCATTTGGGAAAAGAAGCCCTCATTACGAAGATCGATCTATAGAAGCCTGTATCAAAGGCGAAAATGCAGGGTCATATATACGCCTTGTTCCCTTTAAGGTTGGGATCCCCATTGGACCCATTTGAAGGATTATGGGATGCATAACCTCGGTCGGATATGTTGTTATCATAAATAGGATGCCAACAAAATTATTTGGTTGACAAACTGATGGATTAAGTCGAGGAAGATGATTTTCATGACCTCATGAACTCTTGGCATTGTGAGAGGAGCTTCATTGTTGGTTTGTCCTTCTCAAATTCTATGAGTATTTCCCACTTGCTTATTTGTTGATGATCTTGCTTATTTTCGAAAGGCTCATTAGAAATCGGCGGTTCTATATGCATTATTTTCTTACCGATTTGATGTTGCCCTCGGACTATGTATAAATAAGGAAAAATCTTTCCTTCTTAGTGAATTTGGTGATGAAATGAAGATTACTTTTATTGTTGGTTTTCTTGGTGTTCAATCTAAATTGGTGGCAAAAGGGTTTTATATCTCGGATACAAGATCAAACCATGTGGGTAAAGGTGAGGGATTGGTTATGGCTTGTTGAGAAATTTAAATTAAAATAAATGGATTCATAGTGGTTGTCTCTGGAGGCCAGTTTATAAACGTCTGACCGGTCTTGTCCTAAAACATTGTATTAAGGGGACATCTCTTCTACATTCCCGAGAGAAACTATTTCACCGAGATCGATGCCATTCTATCTCGGTTCTTATGGGAGGGAGTCAACATGGAAAAAAAAAGCATCACCTATGCAAATTAGAGATATTTTGTGCGAAACATCTGGGGGATGGGGCATTTTAAACACCGGGACTCAACTCGGCTCTCTCACCAAATCTGCATGGCGTGCCATTCATGGCAAAGAGTATATGGTCGAAATCATCAAGTGAATATATTTCGAGGTGACCCCCTACACATATTATAATGTCGCCAATTCACTTACCCTCGATCCATGTCGGCTATGTGGCTAGGTTTCAAAATCTTTCCCAATTTTTTGCATGTAAGGCTTTCTTGGAGATTTGGTAATGGCAGAAAAGATCCTATTGAGCGGTGACGAATTTGTGGAATATAGAGGTTTCCCTCATTAGTCGATGTTTTGGTGCACCATTTGGCACATAGAGCATTATATATATATCACGGGTGATGATTAATTATTGGGCTCTGATTGTCCCTATTCTAAAAATGGCTACTCATATGGGTCTTGCGGGCCGGGATGTTTTCTTGAATGGAAGGAGTAGAATAAAATTGGCTGACGACTTATACCTCTTTGTAACAACAAAGACAAAATAGTATGGGCTAGGAAAATGAAGGGTGAATCAATGATTGTGAAGGACATTTCTGCCAATATCAGCACATTGTCCATTAATTATTATACTTCACTTGGTTTGAAGTGCAGAATAGGAGGGAATTCCTGCTAAAGTTCTACTTTTGGATGGTTGGTATGGAAGAAGAAAATTCTCACATGGGATTCTCTCGTTAAGAGGGGCTATATGGTGGGTAGATGTGTCTTTTGTCTACAAAATGATGAAACGTGGAACATCTATTCTTCACTGCCCCCATGGTTATTCATATATGGAACATGTTCGGTGACTTTCATCTCCAACCCATCATGGTCTGCGGGGGATTTCATGGATGCGGCTCATAGATGGGATAAGGTGAAGGGGAAATTTCAATCCTTACATTTCTTCCTCATGTGGAAAGTATGGCTTGCTAGGAACTTGTATCTTTGAAGGTAAAACAATACACATCCCTCATATTTATACGCTATAATGAAGATGGATCAGTAAACGCGGGGTGCAACCCCGAGGAAATAATATGCGATGGGTAGAAGGATTGGAGAAGCCCACCCCATTTCCCTCCCTGCGATTTTCGTTGATGGGGCTTGTCAAGATGGGGTGATGGGGTGTGTGCACTTGTAGATCAATATCTCTCAATCGGAAAGAATCCATGTCTGTTGGAATGGTATGGGCACTAATAACATGGCGGAGTTGATGGCTACGTAGGTGGGTTATTGGTACGCCCCAGCGGGGTCAATGTGCATGGAGATTCCGAGAATCATCATTGATTCCATTACGGGATCTTCATCCTATCTCCTTGAGAGATCTCGGGGATGGTTCTTGAGAACAAAAAAATTGTGGGCAAATATGAATTATCCTCCTTTGCATCATATTTACAAGAGGAACAACACTAGAGTGATGGGTTGTCGAAAAAGGTATATGTATGGTATTTGGTATTTTCGGGTGGGACATTATAGAGACGAGAAAAATCATATGGACTAGTGACATTCACATCCCATGAATAAAACATCTGATCGGGCTGCTAGACCAATGCCTCAAGCGAGCCTATTATATATGCATCCAATGGCTTTGTTTCTATTATCAAGTATTAAGGATATTGATTTCTCTGACTACATACGGGCGGGTTTTTAAATTTTATGGACCATATGTTCTCATGATCATCACTTTCAACGATAAAGTGGATGAATAGACATATATGTACGTTCGAATTTTTTTTTGTCTAATACTTTTAATGCCACATGACGGGACTATCTATGTCTAATTATGACGGGGTTATGTCGTTGTTTACATACATTTCTCCTCATATTGTCCAATGATCATCTATATTTGGGGATGTGCCTTTTGACGGCATATCTTATGATGTATGGAAATGTACGCATTTATATACATCAATATAAAAACAACATTTTTTTTCTTTTGATATAAAATAAAATAAAATAATAATAATAATAGATTTAAAAAAACAAAACAAAACAAATAACCACTTCTAGACTTTGCTTTAGGCAATTCTTTTCCAAAGATTGTGTTTTTTCAAAGAGAAATTTTTTGTCAATTTAATGTTCTTAAATTGCTTACATAAGTATACGACCGAGTTGATAAAGTTTGGTCAAATGTAAGTGCACTATATATGCTAGAAGCCTCGTTTAATTCATTTTATTGATGTGATGATTGAATTTGTAGAAATTATTTCTAAGGATTCTTTTTATTATTAGTTCCTAATAAAATTGATGCATTCAAATCACAATTTAGTTCTAAAATCAATATGCTCTTTATTATGCAAAATATCGCTAAAACAAACTCTCACTTAACTAATATGTTGTTATTCTCTAAGGACAAAATTATTCAACTATTATTCTAACGAGTCCTTTTTGCATAAAAATTGAATTCTAGAAATAGAAATCACACATCTTCTCATCCATGTTTCAAAATGAAATATTCTAGAAATGAAACTTGTAAATAAATCACTGCTTGCTATGAAAATAAATCACTCATATTCGAAAGGAAATCACTCATAAACTTGTAAATAAATCACTCAATGTTCGATATAAGAAAGTATGAAGGAATCTATGAAGAATGATTACTCTTCAATTCAACAATTCAAAAGGAAAAATTAATGAATATACATCAAATGATAAAGGAAATTGTGCAAATAACTACATCAAATGATGAAATAAAATTATGAAAGCATCTACATCAAATGAAAAAATTAAAACATGGAAATAACTACATCAAATGATCAAATGAAAACATGAAATTAACTACATCAAATGATAAAATAAAAGCATGAAAATGCGAGCCTTCATTGTTTGTAGGGGCCCTCCTGACGAGCGGTCTTCAAAGCTTTACACAAACGATCGGCTACACATCAAATATTCGAGTACTTCTTCATTAACGAGGATGAAAAACAAAGTCTTTTAAAACATCATAGTCACATCAAAAATTACGCATTGTTTAGGTTTGTTTGCATATTATTTATAAAGCTTGTGCTCATAATTGTTCGAGGCTTTCATGCCTACTTCAACTAACAAAACTCTAATTTGGACTTATAAAAATGACAAAATATCGCCTATTCACAATTTTCTATTCGGAAAAAGCAAATCATGAAGCGCGATCATCTCGGACTCTCGCTCGCATGTTCGGCCAACGTGTTGACCCAAGCTCCTTTGACCATGTAATTGAACGATTTCCTTTGTGATGCGGCTCGGATGAATGGGAGGAAATCATGAGAAGAATCAATCCCCTTTGTCCATATACTTCTTTGCTCATTTGGCACCTCGGATTCTAGAAAACCATATAGTTGGCTACGAAATGTGGATTAGCTACGAGAATCGTGTCAATTAAGTAGTTAATACGAATATTAACTTAATAATAAGGAACATTATTAAATATGAAATACAAGACAATTAAATACCTTCATGTCAGAAACACATTATTTTGATGCTTATTTGAGTTGATGATGGTCAAAAAGAGGAAAAATAGGTAAGAGAGTAAAAATGAAGCAATCATGAGGCTCTACATTCCTAGAGGCGGAGGTCATTGCATGTCCTCATGCAAAAATGAAAAATTGATGACACTTGTCAAGTATTGCATTTCTTACCGAAGACGTATGCCGGTACATCCGAGTTAATCTTCTTTACCTTCTTTTTAGCCACTTCCATTCTTGGCTTTTTCATCGAATTTTCTACTTGATTTATGACCTTTCTTTTAATAGTTCTATTGTTTTGCTCGACTTCTTTTTCTTATACCATAGGCCCAAATGTAAAAGAATATTATCATTATTAGTTTTCAATTTTTTCATGTATCCATAAGGCCTCATGCTCGTATTGTATGTCTCTATTTAGTGTCTCGAGCTCGAAATATTTCTTGTTTCAACATGTTTATATTTGGAGGTTCTTGTGGACCACTAGGTAAAGCTTCTTCCTCTTGATTTAAAACTAATGTTTTTCTGCATCTCTCTTCTCCAAGATTCAATGTAATCATAGATTTGTTACGCACGGGATCGAGTTTTGGTGTTTTTTTGACCTAGGCTATGAGTAGGTGAGATGACGGTAGGTGATGGAATCCTTGGTTCCTCTTTTTTCCTCCAAATCAATATATTTTGTACTTTTGGGGGATGGTTCCTTCATTGCTTGGCTACGAGCACAGCACTTCTTCTTACATTTGATGGAGGAGGGTTTTGAGTTTTAGCTCTTTTCTTCTATGTTTTAGGCTCATATGTTTTCTTGGGCATACTCTCTTCTTTTATATTTGTCTTTCTACTTCTAACACCTTGCTTTTTAATGCTTCCTAAAATTTCTGCAATAGGAATCTCATCCTCTCCTAACTTCTCTTGTGGTTTTTGTGGTACATTTTCAATAGGATCTTCAGTGTTTCTCTTCCTCCCTCTCTTTGTTTTGTTGTTGTTGGGTTGCCCTTGATCTCTTTCCTTGAAATGATTCCTAACTAGGAAGTTATCCCAATTATCTCCCAAACTTTCAAATGAAATTCAATGAGTATTTTGATGAGTCCATGGTGATACATGGTGTTTTCTATGAATTATATTTTCTTTGAACATTCCCACACAGCATCTTTCTTAAACTATTTCAAATGGCGGAGAAATATCTACAAACCATGGAGATTTATTGGGATACTTCAAGATATTCATCGGGAAAATTATCCTCTACATGTATATCATTTTTATCAATTTGAATTCTAGATAAAAAGTCGGCCAATTGTGTTTTTTTCGAGTACGATCCAAAATAGTGATGTTAAATTCCTATAACAACAATAACCATCTTGTGACTCTTGCCATTAATAAATGGTTTATCATTGAATATCTAATAGAATGGTTTGTATGAATGAATGTTTCATAGCTAGTGATGTAATGTACGAGATTTGTTAATGGCATGGACAACGGCGAAAAACTCATTTTCGATAACTTGATATAATGTAACTATGCAAAGTCAAATTTTTACTTGTATAGTAAATGGCATAAGGAGTAAAAGTCTTTTTGTCCTAATACATCTCCTAGAGTTGTATTTGAAGCTTCGATTGAAATATGGAGAGAGGCAAATTCCAATTTGTTCTCTCAAGATGGGTGCTTGAAGTCTTCTCTCTCAAAGTTTCAAAGGCTTTTTGGCAATCAAGATTCCAAGCTGAATTCAAATCTTTTGTGAACAATTTGAAAAATGGAGATGTAATTTTGTAAAGTTCGGTATAAATCTTCTATAGTATCCGGTAAAACCAAGAAAACTCCTAACATTTCGTTGACAAATTGGAACTCATAATTTAGAAATAGATTACGCTTAAAATGAGTCCTCCTTAATTCTATTTCTGAAATGTGACGTCCTAAAACAATTCCCTCATTAAACATCATAAAACGTTTTCATGACTTGGCTTTAAATTTTCTTCCTTACATCTTATGAGAACTTTTTCCAAATTTCTAAAACTTCTTCAAAATAATTTCCATAAACACAAATCGTCTATATACAATTCCACACAATCATGAATTAAATAAAATAAAAAATACCAATTATTGCTCTTTGGAATGTTGTTGGTGCATTACATAATCCAAAAGGAAGCAATTGGTAAGCATAAGTTCCCCATGGAAAATAGGGTAAATATGGTTTGTCTTGATCTTTTGGTGCTACACGGGTTGGTTATACCCACTAAAACCATCCAAGAATGAAATATTTCTTCCCTGTAATGTGTCTAAAACTTGATCCATGAAAAGAGAAGTGGAAAATAATATTTCAACGTGGCCTTACAATTCCCTATAATCGATGCATAATTTCCATTTTTTCATTCTTTGGGAACAATTACTAAAAATTGAAACCATTGGTAATAATGCGATATTGGAGAAATGAAATACACATTCAACAATTTTTGTAGTTCCTCTTTAACAATTTCCCTTAAGTTTTGGATTCATTCTTCTTTAAGGTTGTCGAATTGGTAAGGCAATCTCTTGACTATATATATGTGATGCATGCAAGTTTCGAGTTAATTCCTTTCATGTCGGTGTATTCCATACCATATGCGGAGAAGAATGTTTTTGTAATATTTCTATTAATTTCCTCCTTTGAAATTCTTCTTGATTTTTGTTTACATTTTAAAGTTTTTCTTCAGAAAATTTTCTATTGAAGAATTGCCAAATTCCTCCATAGAATGTAAAGACATACGTACGATGATAAATATTCAATATTGCATTGTTCTTGAAATTTTGACTAATCTCACGGTATGAAGCAAATTCATTATTTTCTATTGAATTTAAATTTGCTCCTCTTCACTTACTTGTGATATAGTAAAAATAGGTTGTATATCATTATCATCCTCCCTCCATTCTTCACTTTCTACCACTATCATTGTTTTTGCGGATGGATATAATGTGAATTTCTTTGTTGAGCTTCCATCGAAGTAAACATATCACTAGATATACAATTTATAAAAGCATTATTTGTAGCAGCTAACCAAGGTCTTTCTAAAATAAATAGATGTCCTCCTAGGTTATTCTTGGGTGTCGAATCATAAAATCAACTACATATTCCAAAATCAATAATCATAAATGTCCTCTAACACACCATTAGGTTTAATTACATATCTATCTGCTAATTGTAACAATCTTGATGTATTGGAGATTAGGAAGTTTTAGTTGATCTATAGTTTGTTTATTCACGATGTTTATATTTGCTCTTAGATCAATCGACGTGTTTGGTATTTCAATACCATTGATGTGGATTTCACAATGGGACTTCTGGATCCAAATACTTGAATTGTTGTTTCTCATAATGATACTCTGCAATTTTTCCAAATAATTGAATTCTATTGACTTCTTTTCTTTTTCTTCCCTGGTCTTTTAATACTTAACTCCTAATTTTCGTTGCAAAATTGGAGATTTCCTTGATAGCTTGTAGCAAAGGAATTTTTATGAAAACATTCTTCAACTCTCCCCAACATATCTTCATAATCGAATGACATGATGCGATTTTCTACGCCTTTATCGATATTTAATCTTTCGAGAAAAAAGGTGGTTTCAAATATATATTGAAGGTTGTTCCATAATAGGAGTCGAGTTTATTGGAGTATCATGTGTAGGGGTGACTTTGTTTTTGAAGATTTTCTTTCTAATGAAAGATGTCTCTTTCTTAAAGTGATCATCTTTCTTTTGAGGATTTTTATTTTGATGAAGAGATGTCTCTTCCCTCGGAATGATCATCATTTTCTTTTCCTAAATGTTTTCATGATTGTGACTTCTTTTCCAATGCTCTGCCATATCTAAGTCAGACATTGTTAAAGTCTAATGGATTTATCATATAAGTCTACAAATTTTGTCCTCCATATTGTAAACAAGTTGTGAATTTTTATTTTTTGGGTTCGGAAGTGGTTGAGCGGTATTGATTTGGTTGTTGTGGAAATGGTAATGAAAGTTGTGGATTTGGATTTTGAAACTAAGTTTGAGGTATTTGACTAGGCGAGAAAATATTGTGGTGGAAAGTTTGGATAAGGTTGTGGATATTGGTGATATTGAGAATATCTTCCATAAGGATTTTTCCATCCTTGTGCCCAAGGTTGAGATTGAGACAGGCTACCATGGCATTGGTGTAGTCGATTGATACGTGGAGGTTGAGCATACATTTGAGTGTTGAAACCTTGAGTTGTTTTATCCTTGCCATGGTCTTCATGACAAAACAAAGAGGATCTATCTAATTTGAGACTACTTCCTCTTGGTAAACAACTTTAAGACACGGTATTGAAGGAATTTTTTTTTTGTATCATGATTTTTTGCACATATAACATAAGTTTCTACACTTTTCAAGTCAGAGGACGGTCTCTCGGGGCATGTTTTTTTTTTTATGCATTTAGGACAAAAAATAGATAAGGCATCACTTTCAACTCTTTACTTGTTTTGTAATTTCAAAGGTGTCTATTTTCCTAAGACTCCCTAAAATGTATGTTTTAAATTCATACAGCAAGATTCCTATTTCAATACTACTTATTGTAGCGCAATTTTATTAAATCTAGAGATAACGGGGTCTTTTGAACTCTTTCCAACTCTTGACTTACCTCTTGAAAGATGTATACATAATTTAGAAATTTCTAGTAATGATGAAGTGAGAAATATCTCATTTTCCCATCATGTTGAGGATATTTATCCATTCATCTCTAATGTATTTTAATAGGAGAGCTTTTCAAAGTATCTTCATCCAAATTTTCCATTTTAGCTCTCTTAATATTATAAGTAAGATGTTTCAAATTAAATAATCAAGATTTTCATCTTCTCTTTGCATCATTTTAAAAACTTCATCCTTACGATTATGGGGCATGTGATAAAGTACTTATATTTTGCTAATAATGCAATTTTCATTTCCTCCTATGTTCTAATAGAGTTTGTTATTAAACCCATGAACCATTTTAATGTTGCATCCTTAAAAATTCTTGGAAAAAATTTCAACTTTTTGAGAATCAAGAAAATAGTCATAAAATCTACATAAAACTTCTAACTCAAAAATAAATGTTTCGGTATCCTCCTTCTTAATCCATGGAAGCTAAGAAGGATAGAGGGTGAGATATTTTCATTGTTGTTGTAGTGCCTTCATTGAATATAGGAAATGCAACGGGATTTGTTTCTCCTTTGTCTCCTCCTCCTCTTCCCCTTCCTCTTCCAACACCTCTTCCTCTTCCTCCACCTCCACCTCAATCTAGGTCCACCTCCTCGATTCTCAAATGTTCATCATTTTTACATTGTGCTTCTTCTCCTTCTCCTTCCCCAACCATTGTAGGCTCCTCGGAGCTAATGTAAGGTTCCAAAATTGAATTTGTTTGTTCTTCTTCCTAATTCTTCGGTTTCTCTATCGATGGTATATTAAATAGTTTATTCTTCCTCTTCTTCACTAGGGACTTCTAGTTCTTTGGTAGAAGTTGTTCTCCGATTGAAGTTAGGAAAATTACTCCTTTTGATGGGGATGTAGGATCTTCTTAATTTCTACAATTGTTTTGATTGATAAAGTTGGTGAATTTCTAGGTTGGATTTCGAATCTCAGTACTTCGGGAAGCCTTAATACTTGCTACTTGATGGATGGTATGCGATTTTGGGTGGATGGTGTGGCACTACGAGGCGTGATGGGGTGAGTGGTGTTGTTGGAATTAAGCTTCTACCTCTAGCTACAAATCTACCCCTAGAATCTCTTTCTCTACGTATAATTTTTGTTTTATTTTATTTTCTTTTATTTTTAAAAAGAAAAAGGCTCATGTTCCGCCTGACAACGATGCAAATGTTTTGTCAATTTAATGTTCTTAAATTCCTTACATAAATTATCAACCGAGTTGGTAAACTTGTGAAGTGAAAGTGCATTATATATGCTAGAAGCCTCTTTTAATTCGGTTTATTGATGTAATGATTGAATTTGTGGAAATTGTTTCTAAGGATGTTTTTTATTATAATATTCCTAATGAAATTGATGCATTTAAATCACAATTAAGTTCCTAAAATCAATATGCTTTCACTACTATGCCAAAATAGAACTAAAGCAACTCTCACTTAACTAGTATATTGTTAGTCTCTTAGAATATAATTACTCAACTATTGTTCTGTAGGTCCTTTGCATAAAAATTGAATTCTAAAAATGGAAATGACACATCTTCTCATCCATGATTTAAAATGAAATATTAAAATGAAAACTTGTAAATGTATCTCTTTTGCTATGGAAATAAATCACTATTGCTATGAAAATCCTCATATTAAAGGAAATCACTCATATTTTGAAGGAAAATCGGTCATGAACTTGTAAATAAAGTATTCGATGATGCGATATAAAAGCTGAAGGAATGCGCGAAAGAATGATTACTCTGCCAATTTGACAATTCAAAAGAAAGATTAATGAATCTACATCAAATGATAAAATAAAATTGTACAAATAATAACTACATCGAATGATGAAATAAAATTATGAAAGCATCTACATCAAATGACGGAATGAAAACATGGAAATAACTACATCAAATGATAAATGAAAACATGAAATTAACTACATCAAATGATAAAATAAAAACATGAAAATGTAGAACCTTCAACGTTTGCAGGAGCCCTCCACAAATACATAGTGTGGCTTTACCGGATAGTCGGCTACACATCAAATCTTGAGGTACTTCTTTATTAAAAGAATGAAAAAAACATATTTTTATAAAATTCTAAAAAAGTTATATTAAGAATTTTAATACGGATGGGGACATGAGACTTTGTTTACAACTTTTATTATTGGGATTCGAAACGTCGACCATCGTTTTATAACATTGTGGATAATCCAGGAGATTCCTCAAATAACGAAAAACACGAAGCTTGAAAACCCTGATGCTTGACTATTTTACCCTTAATATGCATTTAGTTTGTTGTTCATAATTGGCCCTTCTAACCAATTAAGAAGGAACCTCAAAGTGGCCCGGACTCCCAGTCCCAGATTTGTTGCATTACAACTACCATAGAAATATAATTGCACTCAAGAAGGTTGGCAAGTACATCACTAATTTTCTTGATAAGGTAACCATTTTGTTCTTAGATTTTGATCATCTAGCTTAAAATTTATTTTGATGAATGTTATGAATCTTTTGTCATGCCATGAAGTAAATATTTTATTTGACACATCTCATATGAAAACTGGTTTGGGCTTGGATTCTAAAAGCATGGGTGCCCTTTATTTGGCATACAAATATCATTAGGAACTTAGCTAAGGAATTCTTAATGCTTAGATTTAGGGCTTCGAGTTGTGTGTGACCATGGAACACTTATGAGCCATGGATTTGAAAGAATTTCGTCATTATTTTTGCTTAATGGAGTGAGTTCTTTTGAGTTAAGATATTCACCAAACTACATTGTGCTCTCTATATTGAGTTTCCATTCCTAGTTACCGATAGAGCCCAACATGTATGGAAATATTTTGCTCGAAACCCAAAAGGATTTTCCTCCCAATTCAAACACTTGTGGTTAGGTCAACTTTTAGGGATTTTAGAGTATTATGGTGATATTCAACACATTTTTTCTTCTTGTATTAAATTACCCCATGTTTTTTGTTGTAAAAAACCTAGAGCATCGATTAAGAGCCACATATGCATGACGAGACCTATGATTTCAAACCCTAAGCATCGAGCTCCATAATAGAAATAGGACCTCAAGCTTGAAATGTTAATCAAGATCATTGGACCATGATGTCAGAAAAGACTCAATGAAAAAAACAATGTAAATTCAAAATCACTCCTCGGCCAATTTCTTTTATGTGAAGAATCAAAAAGCTTCCATAGTTTGTATTTTTCCTGGTGTAATGTATGGCTCTTAAGAGCTCTTAACCCTACAATGTTTTTCATATTTGCACACATTGTTGTTGTCATTGCTACCTGGCTTGTTGCAGACGATGCAAACGAGAAGGAAAAAGTGACTCCACCAAAGCCTCCAAGTGTTGAATAACTTTTCTCCACCAATTTTGTGCCCAGAAGTCTGATTCATTTGAGGCATTGAAACGAGCACACAATATGGATATTGGAGATGGAGCTAAAGATGGCATATGAGATTTCCTTTCCCCCTCCTAAGTAAAGATCTTCTCAATGAAAGTCTAGTGTCTCATACTACTAGGGTAAATGCGCTATCAAATGTGGTACTTGATGTTGAAGGATTTTGTTATTGCTTGTTTGTTGTAAGTCAAGACTAGAATGTCATACTTACCATTATACTTTAATTTATATGTTAATCGTGGAGGAACTATACCAATTTTCCATTTGAACGGTGCTTTGTTCAACGATAAACAAATATAGATGGTGGATTTTGTTGCAACTTGACATGTCTTTTGAGTGGAAATTTTATTCCACCTTTAGAAAACTTAAATTAAAGAACATTTAAGGTCTAAACGGTATCTCTTCTCCACCTAGTCCAATGGAGTTTTTGGAGTATAGGGGTAGAGACCTTTACACTGCTTAAGTTAGGTTTGTAGAAAATCTAACAACGGGATTGATACGATCTTGTAATATGCGAAACAAAATACTAAATCCTTCTACAATTTGGGGAAACAAAACATGATTTCACAATCACATAACAAGTAAGAGAAAGAAACAATCATTCGTACAACACAAGATGTATACGGGAAAGCACAACACTCAAAACCCCACTATTTGTATATTGTGTAAAGTCGAGACCATGAAACAATACAATGTTTCTCTCCTTTGAGAAACTCTGCACAGCGCGACTATCTCACTCTGATCTAGGCAAAATCGATCGAAAGCAACCAATTCTCAACCTCGTCGACCCCGACCTTGCTCGGGCATTCTTGGAGGAATCTTCGCCACATTCATAGGAATTCTCGAAATTGATTGTGCAATTCAGCAAGGCATCCTAATGACTCTATAATTGACTTGTACAATTTTCTAATTATACAATTGATAGTTATCATCGCTTTAACCTCGGTCTCGGTGGGTCTTCCTTCGTGACATACCTTGACTATTTATAGTGAATTATCGATTAGGCAGACTAGTCACTGCTTGTGAATTAATCAAATTTAATTCCTTTGAACCTCTAAGTATCTCTCAATTAGAACTAGTTAAACTAATTTTAAATCGATTATTGAGTTAATTAAGTACAACTCCTGAGAATAGCGCCAGCACCCCCTTAAATAAAGGGATAACTCTACATGTCTCCTCTCCAGACCCTCGGCTCGAATTTCCCTAAGCTAACTCAATCTTTACGACTTAGTTAACTAATACAAGTTGTCATGAGATGAAATGACAAAATTCTCTTCAAATTTAATTAAGGGGAAATTAAATTAGAAGCCCTTTTTTGGGTGCCATTTCAACACTCCTCTCCATGAGAAAAGGATTATCTATTACCTGATCTTGTCTACCCAGAATCCAATTTGCTTCTTGCGGCCTGTAATCAAGATATGCATCTTTCTCCTCTATGGGAATGTACTCTAATGGCATAATCGCCTCTACACATAATATCTAAGATGGTGATCTTTTGGATATCAATATTCTTGAACCTATCATGAAAAATTGGATTAGCAGAGTTTGATGCAACTTTGGTTATCACAATGTATCACAATCGGATCAATAAACAAACCGACAAACGAAAAGAATCTTCATCATCCGGATGGCCTCACATGTTGCACGACCAAGTTTCCATGTACTCTGTCTTTCTTTGAACTAAGTGCAAGCCGATCTATGTTTCTACATTGTACCAGAAATTGTTGTTGATCATATCTGAGAAGATGCCCCCTTATGTTCTCTTTTTGTGAGATGGACTCCCTACCCAATGCATCAGTAAACCTTGAAGCTTCACTCCCTCTATTCGTCTAAACCATAATCAGAGACTCTATAGTGCCTGCGAGGTATCCTACGACACATTCTTCCCTGCCTTCCAAGAGCTTGGTAGCTTTGGTCGAGGATTTGACTAAGTTGGTTAAGCACATAGCATATGCCTAGTCATGTGTTCACCAAATACATAAGTGAACCCCACAAGCTTCATGTAAACGGTAACATCCACTACTTATGAGAAGTAGCATCCTCCTTCCTCCAATTTCTGCTAAGAGGAGTCTCCATGGGTTTATTTGCCACTCCATATGGAACTTCCTCAGAATCTCCTTGTCATACTTGCCCTAAGATACAAATAGCTCCCCATCTCTTTGCCATATTTCCAAGCCAAGGAAACAATGCAAGATCCCCATGTCCTTCATCTCAAAATATATTGCAAGATCCTCTTTGCAAGAAGTTATGAGTTGCTCATCACCTGTCAGTATAAGATCATCAACATAAAGTATAATAATAAAAATCTTACCATCAACCAAAATATGATATAGGTTTGCATCCGCTTCACTCTTTGTGAATCCCAAACTGGTGAAATAGTTGTCGATCCTGGTGTACCAAGCACAAGGTGCTTGCTTCGGCCCATATAATGCTCTCTTGAATCTGCACACATGTGACTCCCTATCAAAGGTCTCAAAACCTTTTGGATGTTCAATGTACACTTCTTCCTCAATAACTCCATTGAGAAAGGTTTCCTTTACATCCATCTGATGTATCTGCCACCCCATCGGCGTTGAGAGTGAAAGGATAGATTTAATTGATTAGTACCTTGAAACCGATGAAACATTATCCTCATAGTCAATCCCCTCTACCTGTGAGAATCCTTGGGACACAAATCTAGCCTTGTATTTCTCCACACTCCAATCTGTTGTTTGATTCACCTTGTAGATCCACTTAGATCCAACCACTGACTTCCCCACTGGTCTTGGGACCACTTCCCATGCATTGCTTCTTATAATGGAGTCATACTCCTCAACCATGGCATCAAACCATGTTGGTTGCTCCACTACTTCTTCAAAAGAGGATGGTTATGTCACAATACACTCGCTCATAAGATCCATGTATCCAGTAACCCTATCTGGGGACCTTCTCTTCCTGCGTTGTGATGTAGGTGCACCTACATGCTCTATCGCGTCTAATATCAATCTGTCAGCCTATCTGGTGCACTTCCTACCATTTCTGGTGGATGGATCTGCATGAGTGGTTTCTGCTACTCCATGATCCTCTGCTTGTGGCTGCTCCACATCCTGAGGTTCATGCTTTGGAACTAAGAGTTCCTCATCTGCATGCAAGTCAAGCTCCCTCTCAAGGGACAATCACATGGTTTTCTCCTCATCAAATTTAACATCTCTCTTGATAACTGTCATCCTATTAGCCGGCAAATACACCCGATAGTTGTGGGGAGTATTAGTGCACCCCACAAATATCCCAAACTCCATTGTTGGTTCTATCTTCTTCCTAGCATATTTCGTCACATGAAAATAGATAGATGAGCCAAAAATTTTAAAATATGAAACATCTGGTTTCTTACCTAAAAAATCCTCCTATGGTGTACTCATGCCAAGTATTCGATGAGGACTACGGTTCTTCACAAATACCGCTCTGTTGCATGCCTTTGCCCACAGATGCAATGGTAGGCCCTGATCATGTAACATAGCCCATGTTTCTCCTACAATTTTTCTATTCTTTATTTCTGCAACCCCATTCCGTTGTGGGTTATGAGGTGCAATCAATTCTCTCTGAATTCCTTCTTTGGCATAGAAGTTCTTGAATTCATTAGAGATATACTCACCACCATTGTCGCTCCATAGAGCCTTCACCTTCTTCTATGTATCTTTCTCTACCAGTTCTTTGAACTCAAAAAACTTGGAGAACGTCTGATCTTTATTCTGCAGAAAGAAGATCCAACACTTTCTAGAAAAAGCATCAACAAAAATCACATAATACTTGTACTTTGTTGTGGAAGCTGTAGAGAATGGTCCACACACGTCTGAGTGAACTCTCTCAAGGATTATCGTTGCTCAGTTCTCCTTCTCATGAAAAGTGTCTTTAGTATACTTCCCCATGGTACATCCCTTGCATGTGTCTATCTACACAAGAGTACCATTTGGAAGACCTGTATAAATGTTATGCATGATCCTCAAAGCATTACGGTGTAGATGGCCCAATATCCTGTGCCATAACTCACATGTATCCCGACTCATCACCTCCCCTACTTTACTTCTCAACTTTGTGCATCCATCTACATCAAGTTTGCAAAGTTTCTTCACATGAACCCCAATATTCTTTACTTGTCTTGTGGCTTTGTGAAGAAGGAACGCCTTTCCTTCCCTGAAAACCAAATCATATCCAAGATCCTCCAACATAGCAGCTGAAACAAAATTCTTTTCAAGCTTGGTACATTCATGACATATTTTAATAAGAAAGATTTACTTGAATGTCTTTGGAAAGTAACTGTACCAATCCCGGTAGCGTTATACCTCCTGTCATCACCCATCTTGATGTGCATCTGAAGATCCTTCTCCTCCAAGCTACTAAAGAGTTATTTTTTTCCCGTCATGTGGAAAGATTCTCCACTATCCAAGTACCACATAGATCCCATCATATTTGACGCCATGCATGCGATGAAAGAGAAGTCCAACTCAAAATATGAGGTCAAAGCTTCACCCGCTGTAGCTTCTGAAGCCTTCTTGTTGTTATTCTTTTTTTGTGGACAATTTGTGGCATAGTGTCCATGATCATGATAGTGAAAACATTTCACCTTTGACATGTCACGTTTATTGCCTTCTTTGCCGGTTTCAGATTTGGAATGAGACTTCTTCCCCTTCTCGTTCTTTTCCTTACCACCCAAGCACAATTTTCCTCATCATCAGTCTTGGATGAGGATCCATCCCTGGTATTCCGACAAAAATCTTCTTGTACAAAATCTTACCATATTCGCTCCCAATCTAGTAACTTCTCCCTCCCATTCACAGATTCCTGGTAACTATGCCAACTCTTGGAAAGGCCTAGAAGTGCTAGGCTCACCAAGTCATCATCAGCTGCAGTAATCCTAACACTTCCAAGCTCATCTCGACATTTAATGAATTTGGTTAAGTATTTTTGGATTGTGTTGCCCTTCTCCATTTTTATTTTCCCGAGCTTGTCCTTAAGTGCCAACTTTCTGTGGTCACTGCTGCTTTGAAACAGATTTGTCAAGGCCTTCCACATAGCATATGGAGTTTCCTTTCCATGGAGACTCTAGTCAATATTATCTCCAACTCTCTCTAATAAGATCCTCCTCGCCTTTGCCATCTTCTTCTTCCATGCATCAAGAAGTTGGGCATCTACTGCTGCGGGCTTGGGAATACCATTATCTATGAATTCCTTCATCCCATTATCCTCCAAAACTGCCTCCATCATGTCCTTCCATGCAATATAGTTTGAACCACCCTCAAGTGCATATTCAAGCCTCAAGCCATTGAAAGACATCTTGATCCGCTTCTAGCTCCAAAGAAAGTATATGCAAATTCGAATACTGTTCAACGCAAACTCAATTTCCTCTCCACTATTGTGATTCCTGGCGCTATGATACCATGTAGAAATTACACCAATGGAATCAATCCGATCATAAAATTTACTAAAACAAGATACTGAATCCTTCTACAATATTTGCGGAATATAAATCACGATCGCTCAATCACATGCAAGTAAGAGAAAGAAGTAAATCAATCGCACAACACAATATTTTGCTGGGGAAAGAAACTGCTCAAAACCCCTCCATCTTTATTGTATAATCAACCAAGGAATCATGAAACAATACAATGCATGTGTTCTCACCACAACCTCATACACTCTACCAATTGTCTCACACTGATCTAGGCAAAATTGGATCAATACATAGCCAATTTCCTGTCCACCTTTAGCCTACGTTGCTCGCACAATCCCTAGGAAAAATAATTCCTATTAAATAGGAATTCCAACCTTCCTTGACTGTACAATCCATCATGGGCTTCATGTGGTTTCATAACTGCACCTGGGCAGTTCGCTAATAATGCAACTGATAGTTTACTTGCCTTTAACCTTTGTCTCAACTGGGTCGTCATTAGAATTGACAAGCATGCAACTATTAATAGTGAATCATTAGTTACTTAGTAGATCACTACTTGTGAATTAAATCTATTTTAATTCATTTGATCTTCTACTAGCTCATCAATCATTTAGAACTAGTTAAACTAATTTTAACTCAATTAATTTGAGTTAACTGATTGCACTCACACCACACTAGTGCTAAAACTGCAACTGGACCTTGTAAATAATAGAATCACTCTACATGCCTATCCTTTGACCCTCAACTCGAAATTATTTAGCTAAATGAGTCTATCACACTTAGTTAACTATTACAAGTTGTTATGATATAAGATTACAATTTATTTTCCAATTTATTTAAAAATTAGTCACCCACATTAGCACTAATGTGTCACTGAATTCCTCACTCATGTGTGACTTGGAATCCAACACTAGTATGTGGTGCATTTTCTTGTTGAATTTCAACACTTACATGGCACCTTTCCTATCTCTCATCATACCTCAAGATCTGATCTTAGTTCAAATTCTTCTAGTGATATTTCCAAACAGTTTTGGTAAGAAAACATGTCGTGTGTTGCAAAACCTTGTGGAGATGGTGTATGTGTATATAGTAGTTTTAATGCTTGTAGAATGTATTTATTATCTTGATGTTTTGTAATTGTAATCCTATTTCTGCAAAGAAATTCTTTGTATTTAAGAGGTTCAAAGGTTCTTGGATGGTTTTTCCCAATTCAAAGTTTCTTGGATGGTTTTCCAATTATTTTCTGAAGTTTGCTCCAATTCCTGCACAATGCATGAAATGCCCAAGACAACGTTTTAAGAAGGTGGTTAAAAACAATTGATAATTTCCGTTGATTAGAACAAAGAATTTGGGGAGATTATCCATTCTGAGAAGGTGGTTAAACACAAATTATAATTTCCGTTGATTAGCACAAAGAATTTCTGGAGATAGTTAATTCTGGTGAAGGATTATTTTGATTTGGTGGTTAAATTGATCAACAACTCAGTTTGGTATTTTAGTATTTTTTTTAAGCTAAAAGAACTTTTTAATGAAAATTTATGATGACCTAATTTCCAATAGAATAAATTGGGCAAAATCTAATGAATTATTTATCTTGCAATAATTATAGTGTATTTTTTCCAATTGATAACTATGCTTTTAAAGTCGCTAAAGCCTTATTCTTCACTGGTTGGATTTCAATGTTTATAAGAATTTTGAGTACTTAAAGTTCAACCTAATTATTTATACAAATCTCCAAGCCAATTTTAAATCTAAAAAATTATGAAAAACAATATTCAAACTACACCCACAACATTTTCTATCCATCCTCGAGACTTTTGAATTGGAGCATGAACTAGAATCTTGTCACCAACATGGTTATGTAGCACAAGAGAAGCTTTGACATATTAGTTTATCTTGTGAGTTTCATTGACTCGGGCTTCTAAAAGAGCTTGTAATTCCTTGCAAGCCATAGTCACCAAGAGGTCACTATGAGCATAGAGTTGATAGCTTTTAATTCCCTTAGAGTCCAATTTTTAAGACAACTCTCCAAAATTTTCCCTTGCCAAATAGCTTTCATCCTTTACATTGTTTTCATTTTTAACCAAAGCTCTCTTGTAAATGAGTAGTTGACTAGGGGATGATTTATACTTGTTAAAAATTGCTTACCTAAAATGCAATGATCAGGACCATGTTAGTTTCTTGTTTTTTAAATCAATCTTATAAAAAATTTGGTTTTGAGTGGTTTATAAAAACTTTGGTTGAATTGAACAAGTACCTTAACAACGCACTTGATCACTGTCTATATTGAATATTTTAAATTTATATATTGAATTTTTTATTTCTTTAACTATTATGATGGAATTTAATTTTCATATTAACACTGCTCACATATTGTAACATTTTGAATAGTCTATGCAACTTTAAATGATTTGTTGCCCATGTTTGCCCATGTAGGTAGTTTGTATTTATTACTATTTAAGGTCATCACTCTAAACAATGGTGTAATCCAAACTCTAACCACACTACTACCTCACCACTTGTTCATATAGTAGATTGAATATCTTCCATATCTAATGACCACCATTTTTGTTCACCTTTTACTATCCATCTTTATTTCCTTTCTTGGCGTTAGAACAAAGGGTATGATGCAATGACATCCCGCATAGTCGGCCCCCTTGGAACACTGGACCTTTGAAGAGATACCAAACCTCTGAGCCCGTACAACCAGCTGATCTTCAAGCTCGTTTGACCAATAAATCCTTAACCTCCAGCGAGACATTAGAAACCCTTCTATTTCAAATGTTATTGTATATATATATTTGAAGAGTGAAAAAAACCTAAAACGCTATTGACATGTCTTTATACCTCTTGGTACAAATGCTAGTATTTAAATAATACTAAAAGTATGATATAATATATTTTTATTATTTAAAATTATAAATTTTTTCTTTGTCACTACTACTATTTATGAAAGTGTATATATTTTATCTTTCTAAATTTAAATTTATAACTTTTTTAAAAACATACGTATTCTTAATTACTAAATTTATTATCGCTATAATTTTAATTTTAAATTTTTATAAAATTTCCTAATTTAAAAATTATTAAACAAACATTTTTAAAATTATTTTCTCTATACTTTTAATCATATAATTTAGCAAATCAATCATTTATTAAAACACTTAATTAATTAAGTGCATTCCCAATATTCATATATATTTAAACAACATTACAGCTTCTAAATGGTTTGACTATGCAAGACAACTTTATGAGCAGGATCCCAAGGTTGACCCTCCTCCCTTGGTCAACACAGACACAAAACTCTTCACGGTGCAAGAGGTAGAGATGGGTATCAATAAGTTGGGCGCTGGAAAAGCAAAAGACTTAGATGAACTCCAAGCAGAGTATCTAAAGTGGGGCTTAAAATTTCTTTCACCTCACATCACAAAAATTTTCAGCAACATCTTACAGCAGGGGTTCCCCACAGATTGGACAACTAGTATGGCAATACCTCTTTTCAAGAGTGGTGACGTCAATAATCCTTCCAATTATAGAACCATAATGATAAACCCCTTGTTTGCAAAGTTATTTGGAAGCATGTTGGAAAAGAAAATTAGCAAGTGGGCAGAAGAAAGAAATAAACGTGCTAAAGGCCAAGCAGGTTTTAGACCTAAACATTCCACAGTTGATCATTGTATAACTTTAAGGCACATCATTGAAAAAGGTTGGGAAAATAAGGAAGAAGTTTTTTGTTGCTTTGTTGATTTCAGAAAAGCCTTTGACACGGTTCCTCGGGATAAGCTTTGGGGCAGAATGGAGGAACTCGGGGTTCCCAAGCATTTGAGAGCAGCTGTGCATAGGTTGTATGAAGAGGTGAAAGTCAAAATCAGAACTTCAACTGGCATTTCTGAAAGTTTTAGAAGCGATATCAGGGTCAAGCAAGGTTGCCCATTATCTCCTACCCTTTTTGGGTTATATATTGACAAGCTTGAAGAGTGGCTAAATTCGCAAGGGGGTGACGGTATCCATTTGGGCAAGTTCGTTATCAGGCTTCTTTTGTACGCAGATGACCTTATATTGATTGCTAATTCGGCTCTTGGTTTGCAAGATCATTTACATTCCCTTGAGCATTTTTGTAAAAGGGTTGGGATGCAAGTCAATATTAGCAAAACGAAAGTAGTGGTTTTCTCTAACAAAAGAAAGCATAACCAACACAAGTTCTATTTTGGAGGCAGCATTTTGGAAGAAGTTGCAGATTACAAATACCTCGGAATTGACTTCAACAAAAATTTAAGTTGGGATGGTTGTAGAAAGAAAAGAACTTTAGGGGGTTGGAAAGCATTTTATGCTCTTCAAAACGGGTGTAGAGAGGCAGAGCTGTGGGACTGGAAAACCACCCTAACTCTTTTTGGGCTTCTAGTGATTCCGGTGCTTCTTTACGGTTGTGAACTATGGGCCAGCAGCACAACCAAGATGCAGTGGAAACAAATTGAGAAAATTCAGAAACGTTTGATTACAAACAAATTCAAAATTAAAAGTGCAGTTCCTTATGCTATCCTGTTAAGTGAAACAGGGGCTGCTCCTATTGAAGCAATTGCTATAGTGCGAGTCATAAGGTATCTGAAAAAAATTGAGCAAATGGAAGAGGATAGATGGCCTAAGGTTGTGTTTAGTGACAGATTGTGCAAAAGACAGAAGACTTGGATGCGGCAAAATAACAAATGGTTTAGTAAATGGGGTATTTGCTTGAGCATGTGTCCTACAAACAGTAAAGAGATAAAAACTTTTGTTATGGATAAATTCATAAACATACTTGGAAGAAAGAGCTAGAGAGAAAGAAGAAGTACTACATAGAAGAGTTTAACCCCACACATAACCATCAACAAAAGGCATACATAGGGGCTAATATTTCTTGGAGATCTAAAATTTTTATTGCTCAATTAAGGACTAATTCTCATCAACTCCGTTGTGAAACAGGGCGCTGGAAAAGGCCAAAAGAAATGTGGGAAGAAAGAGTATGTATTTTTTGCTCCTCTGGAAAAGTGGAAACAGAAAAACATTTCATTCTAGAATGTGAGGCCTTCAAGGACACCAGAGAAAACTATGCAGGTATTCTGGCAGCTAATTCTTGGGATAATCTATTTAGCGAAGAGTTTGTCGATAAGCTGGGAGTGCTCATTGTAAAACTTCACAGGAAAAGGGCCGAATACAAGAGTCAGATAGAGAAGCAATCTGTCCCATAGGCTATTTTTAGCCTCGTGGACATTAAAAATTCTTTCTTTCTTTCTTTCTTCTTTCTATAACCACTGTTTGATTAATCGAACGTCCATTTATTAGAAATAAAAAGGTGAAAAAGACAAAAAGTATGAACGTTTAAGTTGTCAATTCTTTGCACCCCACATCTTGCCAATAATTGCTGGAACAATTATTGCTACTAATGGTCGGTGTCCTGTACTCACCTTTAAACTTTTTTTCTCATATATATTCTTCCTTATCTATGATAATGATCATAGATCTCTCTTTCTTCCAACTTAAGTATAATATTGGACCAACTAAACTTTTTTTGAAATCTTTTCAATTCGGTTTCCATGTGCTATTTCTGTTAATTTCAACAGGGTTTGACCAGGGTAGATTACAGTTTATAACTTATTTCAATTATGTTATATACTTTTCTATCTCCTGTTTAAAAAGAGCTCAATGTTTTTTTTAAATATATCTATCAAAATTAGATGTTGCATATATACATATACCTATATATATATAATTTAAATTTCTTTTACAAAAAATTATATAAAATTTGTTAAAGAGTGGTTAAAATGTTTATGTTAAAGTAGAGTTTTTAGAAATTTGATTTAACTATCAATAGTTATTTGGTAGATGGTAGGAATTTAATATCAAGGAAATATTCTAAGATATGCTTAGTAGTATACACAAATTAAAGGTTGGATTTATATAAAAAATAGTTATGTTTTTTAAATTAAATTGATTATTTTCTCAAAATGTCATACTAAATGAGTTATGATTTTTTTGGCCCATAGTATTTGATATACTATGTTATTGTAACAAAAATATATTTAAAATTAAGAATCTTAATAGTAAAGTGAGAATGAATTTCCATGATTAAAAATCATATTAAATTTTTTAAAATTATATACATGTTTAATTATTAAATTTTTTTTAAATTATTAATAATTAATAATACTTTAAATAAAGTTATAATCATGAATTGATACCTATGGCCATTAAGTAGTCATTTAATTGATATGACTGCATCAATCTATGATTTATTAAAGAGTTGTTAACCTAAACATTTAAAAAATACCTATGAAATTTTCAGAAAAATATATAACACAAGAAAAAATTATTTTTCATATCTTGTTTTAAGAGTGTTAAAGTTTTTCTAAGTATATCAAAATTTTCATATCTTATTCTAAGAGTGTTAAAGTTTTAAGTATATCAATTGAAATTAGACGAGGCTTGAATGGTTGTGAGGAATATTGTTACTTTTTTCACCTAAATTTAGAACTATTGTTGATAAGTTATACATGATTTGTTAAAAAGTTGTTATAGTTATATGATTTATTGAAGAGTTGTTAACTCGAACTTATAAAAGTATTAATGAAATTCTCCAAAAATATGTGACTTCAAAATTATTTTTCATGTCTTATTTAAGAGTGTTAAAGTTTTTTGAAGTATAACAATTGAAATTAGATGTGGTCAATTTTCTATGTAAAAAATATAAGACCAGGGTCATGGGACACGTATTCCAAGTTGAATGTTGGACAAAATATAGTGATGAGTATCACTGATGATTAATTAATAGCTAGGGAAATTAAAAAATGCATTGTCAAAGAAAAAGAGACATTAATTGACATTTATTTATGAAAATAAAAGAAAACACGGGAGATGAAAGGTCACAAATTTGCATGAGAGGAAAATTAAAGGAAATGAAGAAAATAGAGGCCTCAATGATAAAGACTTTTGAAGATCAATTCACAACATTTTGTCAGTTCAATTTTGGATTTCTCTTATATTCTCTCATTTCCTCATACTCTTGCACACTTGGGGTATTCTTGGAGCATTCCTGTAACACCTTGGCATGCTTTGGATTTGGAAAAAGAAGGCAAAGGAAAGCAGGTAAACACAAGAGAACAATTGGATCAACGACTAAAACTAGATTGCTTTGCAGGTAACAAGTTGCATGTATGATTTCCTTGTTGGTTTATGGATGCATGGTATATGCATGTGATTTTCTGGTTATGTGTTGTCATTGACATGGATATTTGTCTCAATTGACAATGGGTTTAGCCTTGCCTTGCCATTTCTTGGATAGTCATGGTGTTGTGTGTTTTTTCTGCTTGATTTTTTTTATGATTGGTGCTCATAATTCCTTATAGTTGTGGGTTGGAACAAACGCTCTGGAACAGCTTGGGTTGAGTTACTAGTCCTATAGCCTAGGTTGGACCAAATTCTTTGGAGCCCTTGGTGGGTTGAATTACTAGTCCCTGAAGTCGGGTTGGACAAACACTCTGGAGCCCTGGAAGGTTTTGGGTTGAGTTACTAGTTCCTGGAGCACTGGACAACTTGGGTAGAGACCAACCTGGTTAGTGTTAGTGATGTCCGACCATGGAGGTAGAATCATTGTGGTTGAGGGTTGAGGTGGTTTGACATCTGAGGCCCTAGTTTGGTTTTTGCATTGGTTTATTCCATGAGATCCCACATTCATGCTTGGAATATGGCGCGAAGGTGATTGGCAGGAAGAGAGATTTGGTTCAACCCAATCTATAGTTGGGTGGTATGTGGAAGTCCCTGACTGGTTGGTATTTTCATATGTTAACATGAGACATTTCCTTATTGTGATCTATGAACATTTGTAGTGATTATGTTGCGATATTTTCGTTTAGTTTCCATGGTCTCTATGCTGGTTATTTTCTGGTTATATGTTGGTTATATGATGTGTATTATCTATGACTCTTGTAATGAATTTGTTTAATTATTGAGTGGTTGATGAATATATGGACTCATAGCGTTATTACAACTACATTGAGAGTGCATAGGGTCTTCTTGATGATTCTCTAGTGAGTCTATTGAATTAGTAAACATATATGTATTTATAACCTATAGGCACTATGCACACAAAGTGTTTGTATAAATGAGTAATTTGGACCTCCAACTTCCCGGAGTTGTAACTTTGGCATACGATCTGTTTGACTATCATAATACCTCGTTTCGAATATCTCCACAAGGAGGCCAAGCAAAAAATTGTGAAATATATTTGACACTTTTCTAGTTTCTTTGCTTTCCCTGAAATTTTCGTTGCTGTCAAAAATAGAAAGTTATGTTAAATTTAAGCAAATGAAACTGAAAATAAATAGTGTTGGGTCAATTCATGATGATAACAGTGTGATCATGTGTCATTGGGTGTTTGCGGTCAGTTCTAGACATGTGGATCCCATTTTCTATAAGTGCATCTTGGAAATTAAGTCTTGCATAATAACTCTCATCTCATGTTTGCCTTGGCAAACTTGTGAATTTGGGTAAATGTGGGAGAAGGCATTACATTGTTGCCCTTTTCACCTAAGTTCAAATCTCTCTGTGTGAGATATTTCTTTTAATGAGACTATTGTTGATAAGGAGTTGTTATAGTTATATAGGATTTATTGAAGAGTGGTTAATATGAACTTGTAAAAATATATATATATATTTCATACCTTGTTGTAAGAGTGCTAAAAGTTTTTTGAAATACATCAATTAAAAGTAAATGTGGCTTGAATGGTTGTGAAGAATATTGTTACTCTAAATTCAAATCTCTTTCTGTGACGTATTTCTTTTCATAAGATTACTATTAATAAATTATATATAATTTGTTAAAAAATATTAAAGTTATGCATGATTTATTGAATAGCTATTAACGTCAACATACATGCTATAAATTTAAAATTTATCTTGAATATCATCCCTAAAATAAAGGAATCACCTAGTACAATTTTGTTATTCTAAAATGTTAACAACTACCATCATATTAATCACATAAAAAAAATTAAATATTCACACATATACTTTACTTTCTGATCTTGTAACTGAATTATATTAACTTTCAAAGAAACATATGGTATTGAAATTCACAATAACTGAACAACACATTAATGTTGTTGAATGATTACATATAATATGATTCCTTACCAGAGGATTATTCTCAACATATAGACATCAGCAATCCTTAGGATGCATCCTTAGAAACACGTTGTGTAACCATAAAAACATCTGATGCAAACGATGAGCGCAGTAACTATCTCATAGATTTGTCCATATACCAGAATAACAGAAGTTCAGAATATCATTTTCTTCACCAGCCAGATCAAAAGAATCCATTTTCAATTGTGTTAAAGATATCCCACCATCATCCATTTCAAAAACATGGCCAAATTCTTCCCTGAAATAACAATCAAAATCAAATATTGAAGGGTTAATCAACGGACATAATGAATCATGTGTGCCCACTGCCGGTAAAGAAGTTGAAGAAGAAACTGCAAAACTATCTCCAAATGAATTTTCTTCCCAGATGCAAGATGCAGAACCAGATGATGATGAAGATGGAGCCCTTGTTTCTTCTGCTGAGAAGTTGGTAAATGCTAATGGTCCTCTGAGCTTCCTTGCTGCATTATCATAAGCCTGTGCAGCTGCTTCTGCTGTTTCATAGGTCCCCAGCCACAGCTTGACTCCTCTGGAGGGTTCTCTGATCTCTGCAGCCCATTTCCCCCATTTTCTTTGTCTCACCCCACGGTATTTACATCTATTTGTAGACTTTACTTTGGAGTCTGTGTTGCACAATTCTCTGTAATCCTTATTGGGCACCTTGGATTTTCTGCTATATTTGGATTTGGACTTGGGTTTACATTGATTTTTCTTGGCAGCTGAGGAATTTAATGGTAAGTGAATCTCCTGAACCAATCTCTTGTGATATGCAGGCTCTAAATCATCGTCGCTTGAAAGGTCTGTTGCATCTGGGTCATTGCATATCAGTCTGATCTTCCTTACAAGAAGGTCATTATTCTCCTCCTTCCAAGCTTTGATAGTCTTGCTGTTCGAGTTGTTGGGACCAGGCATAATTGGTTATCTCTATTTATAGTCAATCAAACTGCAAACCAGAGCTTGTGATATTGCTGTTTCCTGCAGAGCTGATACATGCAACAAAAAAAGAATCAATAAAGAAATAAGTTGAGCATATAAATCTCTGAAACTAACCATTAAACCCAAGAGAAAATACTCAGACATGACTTAGTTTGAAGAACAATACTGAATTTCTCAAACCAAACCATACTGAGTATTACAATATTCTAAAAGCTCACTGTATAAATTACTTTGTACGGGCCATTTCATCCTTCAAACTGATTAACAAGATCTTGAGAAGAGGACTGTAATGTAAGAGAAACCAAATCAATATCCAAAGCCAATACTGATATTCACAAGTGAACAAAATAAAAAGCTTTATGTGTTTCGATGATGAGTGGATATTCTCAAGGAAAAAAATAAAAAACTGTCTTTCATGATGGTTAGAGCATTCAGCAGAAATATGAAATGTTTCCTACATTCTACACCCTGTTTCTGAATTTTTTTTAAACAAAAACATACCCAATTAGAAAATTAGCAGAGTCGTGAACTTAGCACAAGAGAATTAAACCAGGTCAAGATATTCATGTACTATTCTGATAATACCAGTAAGTCTGAATATCAAAAGAATTGAAGCCATACATCCTAACCCACCGATTCCTGAGCAGGAAAAAGATTTCAAGATGAGAATGAAAACAGACAGAACACCGCAAGTTTCCAGTGCTATTTTACCTGATATATCCACTCTATAAAATGGCAATTCATTTTACTCCATCAAAATCTCCATAAAGCAACACTGTACAACTAAAGAAGATCCCCTTTATTAATGCAAACATGGGGAAGGAAACCCCAAAAAGTACCCAATTGCAGTATCGCAATTCACCGATCGGTGAGCTCGATCATGGGCTTTATCCGACGAAATCGTTGAAATTTTTTGTGTCAGGAACATGAATTTAATGGCTCTGCAGCAATTAAGTTGAGAAGGACAAGGATTCCCAAATGAGCAGAGAAAGCAATACCGGCATAGGCAATGATTGCTACTGCTACTTCCTTGCGCTTCGTACTTGCAGGCTGCAGCGTTTAATGGAGGAGTCGGGGATAGAATCGATAAAATCTAAGTAAGTTAGTAAGGATTGTGAACAGGGAGTCAATGTACTTGTCAGCAAAACCAACAGATCCACATGGTCAATTGCGTGTAAATCCCGAGTCTTCAATGGGAAACTGTTGTGAAACTTACTGGCTGTCAAATTAGGTAAAGGAAATCTCGCAGCAGTTCCGTCCCAGGATTTTTCTGGTCAAAAGCATCCTTGCAGACCGTACAGCATTATTTATGAAAGGTGAATTTTGATGTATGAAGAATAACGTGTACAGGGTTGAGTTATGTTCTCAGATTAAATGGCCTCCTCTCAGATTCTCAGTGTTGGTGGTCCATAAGTAACTGTAAAATGTCTGTGAATAACTGATCTAACAAGTGTCTATTGAATAAAGATGTTCGGTGCTTCATCTAGTTGGCTACAAATATGATACCATGATATTTTTTTTGAGTGTTTTAAATTATTGAACAATAATAACATGATTGGGGTTTTAATATTGACTTAAATGGATCTAGTTGTTTTTAGTTGTTTTAAGTATGATTATTTAGAGTTTTTGGTGCTGGAATCCAGTGGAAAAATTTGAAGTGAAATTTTGATTTGTGTTATTTAAACTGATTTTTTGATTATTATATATATATATATATATATATGGATTCAACACCTTAAAACTCTTTTAAGGCACTTCGATTGTACAGGGGTTAACCTGAAAAATCAACCTAAAATGCTTCAAAAAAGCCTCACCTCACTAAAACAACTAGGATACAAATTGTTGAACAATAATAACATAATTGGAGTTTGAGAAATTAAACCTGAAAAATCCACCTAAAAAGCTTAAAAAAGCCTCACCTCACTAAGACAACTAGGATATAAATTGTTGAACAATAATAACATAATTGGAGTTTGAGAAATTAAACCTAAAAAATCCACCTAAAAAGCTTCAAAAAGCCATGCCTCACTAAGACAACTGGGATATAAATTGTTGAACAATAATAGCATAATTGGAGTTTGAGAAATTAAACGTGAAAAATCCACCTAAAAAGCTTCACTAAAGACAACTCTAATATAAATTGTTGAACAATAATAACATAATTGGAGAGACATTTTTTTAATATTATTATTATCTAATTTTAAGGTGGCGCCCAAGCTTGCACAACAATTTTTATCTAATTTTAAGGGCGTAGCGATTTCACTGCTAGGTCTAGCAAGACATACATACTCTACCCCTCTAGTTTTGAACATGTGATCTCTTAAAAGCAAACACATGCTTTTAACCATTAGGCACACTCAAGTTGTATATTAGACCCAGTATCATCTCAAAAAATTTCCAAATTTAGTACCGAGTAGATCGCTTTTTCCAAAAGTGTCCAAGCTTGATAGTTGATAGTGAATAAACCATTATTAGTGTCCAAACTTGATAGTTGAGTTGATAGTGTTGAGATTGCAACAAGATGATGAGCTTAGTGAAAAGAGTCGTCTTCACTAAGTGGGCCCGCAGGGTATTTTTGGCGCAAGTTTATTTTTAGAGTATGTCTATTTTTAGACATGTCGATCATATTCTATGAGTTGCAGGATGCTATTTGTGGATGGTTGGTCAAGTTGGAAAAAATAGATGGACTTCTATTTTTAGACATATTGGGCGGAATCTATTTTTAGATTGCTAGTCTAAAAATAGATATGTCGAATATTATTAGCTCTTAAGAATATTTGGACTATAAACATTATCTTATTCTTTTGGAGCACTTTAGTTAAGTGCACAGATGTGGCACAAGAGCTGACAGAAGGAATTACGCTATTCCTGAGGGTTAAGTGGAGCTATTGCATGGAGACTTCAGTTAGAACTCATGTGACAGAGTTTGGTGGAGTTATTGAGGTAGTTAATGGAGTTGTGTTCAGTTTAACTCAGTTAGACACAATTGAGCTAATTGTATCTAGTCTAACTGATTGATACACTAGTGAGAGTGGTGTGAATTAATTATTAATTAATTCACTAAATATTAACTCATTAATCAACTAAAGAATACATCAGTTAACTACAATGCATGGACAGTTTCAGTGGAGACCAGTGAAGAGGTAGGTGAAAGAGCAGTGTGACTATTAGTTGTGACTATAGTGTTGCATGATTTGCAACACACAGTGGTTGGAGATGCCAATGAGGATTGCGTGAGAAAGGCTGGACCAATTCGAGTTCATTCAGAGCCATTCTTCAGCAGTGATTGCGCAGTAGAGGCAGGCTAGCAGGTGGCAGAGATCGGTGCATGGGATTTGCTAGATCGGACCTAATTAGTGTGTAGCAATTGGAGATTGTACTAAGAGCTTGTGAGGAGCTTTGTATGATGATTGTTACATGATCTCTATGACATATAATATACAGATAGTTGGGGGTTTTCAGCTTTAAGCTTTCCCATAAATTACTGTGTTCATATGTGTGAATTTTTATGGTTTTAATGTGTGTATGCAATTGATTTTATTTCCGCAAGTAATGATCAATAGTAGAAGAGATTTTGTATTGTGCATGAAGTCAAATAGTGTGTGATTAGGAGAATCTCGGATGTATAACATATCAGTTATATGATTTTCTACATGGTATCAGAGCAGTATTGATCATTGGAGCAATTGCAAAACATTGAAGCGGTTGAGTTTTGTGTTAGTGGAATTCGAATTTGCAATAGTGTTTTCTTGGTGTCAAAGTTGAGATGTCTTTCAACGGATTGCGATTGGAGTATGCCCTTGAGGGCAGCTCAAATTATATTGCATGGAAGGACAGGATGGAGGCGGTGCTGGAGGACAATGGGTTGAAGGAGTTCATAGATGCAAAAATTCCAAAACCTGCTTCTAGCGATGCTGCCGCACTTGACGCATGGCAAAAGAAGACAACAAAGTGTCGAAGGATTCTGTTGGAAGGTGTGAAGGATCACATAGTTTCTAGCCTTCATGGTAAAGCTTCTCCATTCTTGATGTGGAAAGCTTTGACAGATTTGTTCCAAAGCAAGAGTGACCAGAGGAAGTTGGCGCTCAAGGATAAACTCAAGAATATAAAAATGGAGAAAGGTGACAGTATACCCAAGTACCTCATGAAGTTTTTCCAGTGCAGGGATGAGCTGGGAAGTGTGGGGGTTACTGTAGATGACGAGGACTTGGTGAGCTTGGCTCTCCTTGGGCTTCCGAAGAGTTGGCATTCCTATCAGGACTCTGTCAATGGTCGGGAGAAATTTCCAGGATGGGAGCGACTTTGGTCGGATCTTGTGCAAGAGGAGATAAGGCGGAGTACCAGGGACGGATCTTCATCAAAGAAATCTGATGAAGAGAATTGCGCTTTGGATGCCAAAGCAAAGAAGGGGAAGAGCAAGAAAGCTTCTCAATCCGGTGTGAAAGGCAAGAAGCAGGACATGTCCAAGGTGAAGTGCTTTCACTGTCACCAACACGGACATTACGCCACTAATTGTCCACAGAAGAAGAAAAATAAGCAGGCTACTGGATCTGCAGCTGGAGAGGCCTTAGCCTCGCAGTTTGAGCTGGATTTTTCGTTGATCGCATGCTTGGTCTCAAGTGTGATGGGTTCAGTGTGGTTTCTTTACAGTGGTGCATCTTTTCATATGACCGGAGACAAAGATTTGTTTACTGATCTGGATGAGAAAGATCTTGGAGTGCACATCGAGATGGGCGATGATGGTAGATACAGTGCGACCGGTATCGGTACCATTTCCTTTGAGAGGGAGTCTGGTAAACCCTTCATATTGAAGGATGTGATGCATGTTCCAGGATTGAAGAAGAATCTTATCTCTATGGCGATGTTAGAAGACAAGGGATATGATGTTGTCTTTAGCGAGGGAAAGGATTTCCTGCGCAGTAAGGCAACTGGTGAGACCCGGAGGATAGGGGTTCGAGTTAAGAACCTTTATCAATTGCAGGTAGATGGCTGCACAGCAATGGCAGGCAAGGTAGAAGGAGTGGTGAGCTGGGATGATGGCGAGTTGTGGCACCGGAGATTGGGCCACCTTCACCATGGAGCTTTGAAGATACTGCAGCAGATTTCTACTGGGCTTCCTAAGGGTACTCTTGCGCAGTCAGATCAGTGCAAGGGATGTACCTTGGGAAAATTTGTGAAAGCCACCTTTCACGAGAAGGATATTCGCGCCACGACGATCCTTGAGAGAATTCACACAGACGTGTGTGGACCTTTCTCAGTAGCTTCGACAGCAAAGCACAGGTATTATGTGATATTTGTTGATGACTTTTCTCGTAAGTGTTGGATCTTCTTCATGCAGAAGAAGAGCGAGACATTCTCAAATTTCTGTGAGTTCAAGGCACTGGTGGAGAAAGAGTTGGGGAAGTAGGTGAAGGCTCTTAGGAGCGATAATGGTGGTGAATTCATCTCTGGTGAATTCAAATACTTTTGCAGCGCAGAAGGAATTCGAAGAGAGCTCATAACGCCTCATAACCCACAGCAGAATGGGTTCGCGGAGCGAAAGAATAGAACGATCATGGGTGTTGCACGGGAGATGTTGCATGATCAGGGCCTTCCCATACACTTGTGGGCCGAAGCTTGTAACACTGCGGTTTATGTGCAAAACCGTTGTCCTCATAGAGTACTTGGCATGAGTACACCCGAAGAGGCGTTTTTTGGTAAGAAGCCTGATATTTCTCATTTGAAGATTTTTGGCTCACGTGCTTACATTCATGTGACAAAGGATGCCAGGAAGAAGCTGGAGCCGATCGCAGAGGTTGGGATATTTGCGGGGTACACAGAAACACCCCACAACTATCGTGTGTATTTTCCAGACAGTCGGAAGACTGTTGTGCGACGGGATATCAAATTTCATGAGGAGAAAGCCATGAAGTGTTCGCTTGAGAGGAGCCACACTTGCATGTAGATGAGGAGCTATTAGTTCATAAGGATGAGCCTCAGGATGTGGATCAGCCACAAGAGGAGGTTCATGGAGTGGAAGAAACCACTCATGCGGCAACAAGCAACCATAAGAAGGTGAAAGCGCACTACGAAGTTGAGCGACCGAATCATGATGCAGCGCAGATTGTAGGAGCACCCACATCACACCCAGACAGAGATAGTCACCGACCGATATACTGGATACATGGCTCTGATGAGCAAGTGTATCATGACAGAGCCATCCTCTTTCGAGGAAGCTGTGGAGGACCCTGCATGGGTAGATGCCATGGTGGAAGAGTATGATTCGATTGTCAAAAATAGTGCATGGGAGATTGTCCCAATGCCGGAAGGGAAATCAGTGGTGGGTTCGAGATGGATCTACAAAGTGAAGCAAGTAGCTGACGGGAGTGTGGAGATGTACAAGGCAAGATTTGTTTCCCGAGGCTTCTCACAGATTGAGGGGATCGACTATGAGGAAACCTTTGCACTTGTCGCAAGGTATTCTTCCATACGAACGATTCTTGCTCTCTCAGCGCAGATGGGGTGGCACATTCATCAGATGGATGTGAAGAATGTGTTCCTCAATGGAGTCATTGAGGAGGAGGTGTACATAGAACAGCTTGAAGGTTTCGAGATCTTCAGCAGCGAGTCGCATGTGTGCAGGCTCAAAAGAGCGCTGTATGGGTTGAAACAAGCACCCTGTGCTTGGTATGCCTGGGATGTCAGCTATTTCACTAGACTTGGTTTTACCAAGAGCGAGGCGATCCCAACCTCCGTACCGACAGTGGTTGAGATGTTGTTGATCATTGTACTTTATGTAGATAATTTGATACCGACCAAAGATGAACTGTTGATACACTCATGCAAGGCTGATCTTGCAAAGGAGTTTGAGATGAAGGACTTGGGCCTCCTTCATTATTTCCTGGGATTGGAAATTTGGCAGCGCAGTGATGGATTGTTTATGTCTCAAGGCAAGTATTCCTGGGAGATACTGGAGAAGTTCAACATACATGGCTGCAAGCCTATCGACACTCCTCTTCCTGGTGGATGGAGGAAAGAGGATGCTACATCGACAGAGGTAGTGGATGCCACTGTTTACTGACAGTTGGTGGGGTCGCTTATGTATCTAGTCAATACACAACCTGACATATGCTACGCTGTTAACCAGCTTTCACAAGCTATGGTTAAACCTACCAAGCTCTTTTAGAAGGCAAGCATGCATGTATTGAGATATCTTAGAGGCACATCGGGATATGGATTATGGTACGTATGTGAGGATGAGTTGAAAGTGCATGGTTTGTACATATGACTAGTATCATCATACTGCAGATTGTGTGCAACAGAAGATCATGTTACTTTCTTTGGCATATTCCTACTGAGGATCAAAGGATGCTGATATCTTGACGAAGGCGCTCACCAGAGCAAATTTGAATACCAATGTATGCGTAGATCGTGTGCGTACACCCCATCTTCGTTGAGAGGGAGTGTTGAGATTGGAAAATGAAGAAGATGGGAGTTTAGTGAAAAAGATACGCCTTCACTAAGTGGGCCCGTTGTGCTATTTTTGGTGCAAGTCTATTTTTAGACTATGTCTATTTTTAGACATGTCGATCATATTCTATGAGTTGCAGGATGCTATTTGTGGATGGTTGGTGAAGTTGGAAAAAATATATGGACTTCTATTTTTAGAAATATTGGGCAGAATCTATTTTTAGATTGCCAGTCTAAAAATAGATATGTCAAATATTATTAGCTCTTAATAATATTTGGACTATAAACATTATCTTATTCTCTTGGAGCACTTCAGTTAAGTGCACAGATGTGGCATAGGAGCTGACAGAAGGAATTACGCTATTCCTGAGGGTTAAGTGGAGCTATTGCATGGAGACTTCAGTTAGAACTCATGTGATAGATTTTGGTGGAGTTATTGAGGTAGTTAATGGAGTTGTGTTTAGTTTAACTCAGTTAGACACAGTTGAGCTAGTTGTATCTAGTCTAACTGATTGATACACTAGCGAGAGTGGTGTGAATTAATTATTAATTAATTCACTAAATATTAACTCATTAATCAACTAAAGAATACATCAGTTAACTACAGTGCATGGACAGTTTCAGTGGAGACCAGTGAAGAGGTAGGTGAAAGAGCAGTGTGACTATCAGTTGTGACTATAGTGTTGCATGATTTGCAACACACAATGGTTGGAGATGCCAATGAGGATTGCGTGAGCAGCGCTGGATCAATTCGAGTTCATTCAGAGCCATTCTTCAGCAGTGATTGCGCAGTAGAGGCAGGCTAGTAGGTGGCAGAGATCGGTGCATGGGATTTGCTAGATTGGACCTGATTAGTGTGTAGTAATTGGAGATTGTATTGAGAGCTTGTGAGGAGATTTGTATGATGATTGTTACATGATCTCTATGACATATAATATACAGATAGTTGGGGGTTTTCAGCTTTAAGCTTTCCCATAAATTACTGTGTTCATATGTGTGAATTTTTATGGTTTTAATGTGTGCATGCAATTGATTTTATTTCCGCAAGTAATGATCAATAGTAGAAGAGATTTTGTATTGTGCATGAAGTCAAATAGTGTGTGATTAGGAGAATCTCAGATGTATAGCACATTAGTTATATAATTTCTACAGATAGTGAGTAGACGGTTATTAGATGTAATAGACGCCTCACATTTAAAATCATTTATATTAATAAATTAAAAAAATATAAATTTTTTAAAATAAAAGTCCTATTATAAATAGCTGGAAATTTGATATTGTCTAGGATTTAAATTTTGCTGTCAATTAATATTGAGTATTTTGATGTTAATTGATATTGAATTTAAAAATATATATATGATTGTGACATGCTTTAAATGTGTTTGTATTAATTTTTTTTTTGGTAAATTAATTTTGCTTTTGATTATTAATTTTTTTTATAATGTGAATTATTAATAATAAAAGTCATTATTATTTATCTATTTATGTAAATAAGGTTTTGCATTTTTAAATCAACATTGAGATAAATATGTTCATTAATAGAATGATTCAAAGCACTTTGAAGCTTCTTTTTTATGATTAAAATGGTCATTGGATTTTAAAGCTTAAGTTATTAACTAATAACTCCAATCTTAGATAATAGGTTTAGGTTGTGGAGTCAATATTCAACCAAACTCATATGAAGTTGATGGTTGAAAAGTGATAATGGGGTGTGAAGGAACATGTGCGTTCTAAGATCCTTGCATGTGCTCTTAATTTTATATGGTTGACACTCACCAAAATGTCACATGCACACACTTGCCAATTTGGAATTTTCAGGATCACATGCACATTCCTTAGCACAAGTTCACATGCTATTTAGAATGTGTAGACATGCTTAAGCATAGGTTCCTAAGCAATAGTGCATGCATATTCTCATTACATCTTTGTATGTTTTAAACTTTTGAAGTGACAAAAGGACAAACCAAAAACAACTCAAAATTTTTGGTTGAGTGCTCCCACCCTTGAATCTCAAGCAAAGGATTCAAGGGATCCCTAGTTAGCCCACCCTATGATGCTCCCCACGTGCCTAACACAACAAAGAATGCATGTGTATCATTTTTGGTTCCCTAGGATACATACATGTTTCTCAAAACCATTTAGTGGCATTAGCATCCCCAACCATATGTCAACATACCCTTAGGGGACCATAAATATTATTCAATGCATCTTTCTTGGTCTTGGATGGCTAGAAGGTTCCTTTAGGGCCTAACGTTTATGTTTTCTCCTTCGACCATATCCAAGCCCCTCAGACACATACCTAGTGCTCAAAATGGTTCCTATATACCTAGTTAGAGGCAAAGGATTCTTTCCAAAGATTGTTTGTGGTGGTTCAAGAAGTTAATCTTGGCCCCAAAAGCCTATAAGATTCCTTTAGGGCCTAACTCTTAAGGTTTTTCCTTTATTTGTATCCAATGTTTAGAGGTCATACTTAATATTCAAAACTTCAAAATGCTAATTATCACCGTCTAGAGACAAATGATACCCTAGAAAGGTCCTAAGTGGTGTGCTACTAGATGGTTTTGAGCATGCACATTCTTTTCAGTTCAATTTTTTTGTGGTAGTGACAATTCCAGAATACTTGTTTGCTAGTTTTGTTGCCTTGGATTTAGGTTTAGAGCGACAAACATGGTAGTTTGGATTGCAAATACACTAAAACCTCCATTTTTCTAAATACCTACCAATATGTCTATTTTTTATGTTGTTTTGTATAAGGTTACATAAATATACTATCAATGAAACTATAGACGAATACAAAGTCAATTTTGTAAATTTCAAATATATAATTAAAAAAAATATTAATCTTAAAATAAATACCTCGTTTTTCTTGCTATGTTTTTTATTGTTTTAACCATTTCAAAATAAGTTATACACTGGATAGTAGAGACTCAAATATACAATATGAAAATAAAAATAAAAATACAAATTGTGTGATAATGTTAAGACTTGTATCCCACACTAACACAGAACCTTAAAATTTCAAATATATATATATATATACGCACAAGAATAATGTGTTCTCTACAATTCTACAAACTCTTTTAAGGAAATTCCATTGCTTAGGTACTCAACTCTTGCACTAATGGAAATATATGCATTATATTTTGCATAAAAAATAAATGTCAGTTTTTAAAAAACTCAAATTTCACATAGTCATACAAAAATTATATAAATAAAATTATGTGTTTGGAAAGCTAATTCAATTTTCTACATTTTATTTGTTTACACCATATTTAAATTTCTTATAAATGTATCTGAAATCATTCTTCCAAAGTAGTAGATTGTTTTTTTTTTTTTCCATATTTGTGTTGTCAATAACCCATCATAAAAAATTATCATTAAATTACACTTACTCTCAAACCTATATTCAATAAAATACAAAAAAATCCAATAAAAAATAATTTCCTTTTTTACCAAAATGAAATTATATTAACAATATAAATTAAAAAAATATTTTCACTTTAACCATTTTTTTTTTTAATTGTAAAAGGGAAAAAGAGACAATTAACCTACCTTCATGCATTGAGGTGAAGGTGAAAAAGGTCCAACCTTCGATTAGAACAACGATCGCCCATCAAATAATGCCCAACCAAGTATTTTTTTAATTTTGAGATAGTTTAAAAACCTATGTATTTACTTATGATTATCATTAACATTATATTTTTCGCATATTTAAAATGCTTTACATAATTCTTATATTTATTAATATATTTATGTCAATAGAGGGTTTAAATAATATTTTCAACATTTGGTTGGAGAATTGTAACATATGTTGGACATTGAATAAGCAAACGTTCCCTCTGTTGTTGTACAGAAATCAAACCTATAGATAAGTATGTTTTCCCTAAGTGTGGTGGTGCACTTATAACAACATAAAGAAAGATATTTGATCTTTTCCTTAAAATGAATAGATAAAGGGAAGAAAACCTACTTGTAATCTGTTCGATTTTCCTCGCCTCCCTTCGTCGCTCCGTCGCTCTCAATCAAACTGAACTCGCTTGATTGGTACCTGTAATGGAAAACAGATGACAGAAAACAACATAAAGTCAATATGATCTATTCAAGTTAAACAAATTGAATCGATTAAATTCGTAAATACACATATAACATCATTGAAACATGCATTAGGAAAGGAAAAAATGTATTTATTATGATGTATAAGGAGAATTACAACCAGTTGATCGATTCGATGTCAACCCTCTAGCTTCAATCCCATCCTCATCAAACCTGGCATCATCAATCTAGCAGCATAACATTACATGCAAAATACCTCCAAGAGTTGTGATCTCACCATCATAACTCTACTTAATAAAAATTCTTGCTCTCTTGTGCACTATGATAAGTGCTCTATTTATAAGTAGATGAAGGTAGTTTGACATAATTGAATCATTGAATGGATTTTCAAAAAATGGATGAAGAGGTTTCCTTGTTCATGGGAATATGAGGATAAGAGGTTTAATGGCTCCATGGTGTCCATATTCGAAGCTATCAGAAGAGGTGAAAGTTGGAACAACTTCTAGAAGCCACTAGAGGTTGGGAAGATTCCTAGAATCCAATGAAAAATTCGCTCCTAGTCGACCAACGCACCATAAAGTGGGCCTAGATCCTCTGCAACGCAGCCTTTCATGGGAGTAGATGCTTTGCAAAGCAGTTATTGCAGTCTAGGGGTGCTTTAATGGCTCAATGGGGCACTTCAACTGGCATCTAAGCAATGAAACTTTCATGAAGGAAAACCACCAATGGGATAACTTGTTTTGGGCATGTAGCAACTAATTTAGAGTATGATAGACCCTAATGGATATTGATCTGTGTTTTGGGATGATTCCCAAATTGACCTGTAACAACTTCCCCCTAAAGCATGAATTCAAAAAAGATAATGTTGATTGAAGGCTTTACGATGTGATGAGTAGGATCTGAAGCAGACGGTGACTTGCATCAATTATAATACATTACATCATGATATCTTTTCATCTTGGACATGAATTGTTGTCAGGAGGCATTCCCATACTTATCACATAAACTATCATAACATCATAAAGTCGTCTACATATATAGAATTGTCTATAGATATAGACCCATGATAGGATGACCATATGAGTAATGACCATTGTATGGATGATTTGGTACTACTCCTAAAATTGTAGCCCGGATGGATGAAACTAGATCCAGGGTCTTCTATCTCATTCA
This sequence comes from Pinus albicaulis, assembly GCA_034641835.2. Lineage (NCBI taxonomy): Eukaryota > Viridiplantae > Streptophyta > Pinopsida > Pinales > Pinaceae > Pinus > Pinus albicaulis. The sequence continues at coordinate 37,854 of JAXQQM020084974.1, read as the reverse complement.
CTTGATTTATTTAGTACGAGTCTAACCATGTGAATATGTGATCTGAAGTCAAACATGGGAAGACAATGTCTGATTACCAGCCAATGATCTAAGCCGTTAACAGACACAAGAGAAACCACTGTTGATGATGTTGACTCTCAAGGTATTACATTACATTTTGCATGGTGTGAATATATAATTTGATGTTGACACCATACAAAGTCTTTCAGTCGAAGGCTTGTGATGTCAACCTGTTGCCAGAAGCGAGAAACTTGACGTTGATGTAAGTAAGCTCCAAGGTACTGAAAGGTTGTTTCTATGTCAACTTCCTGGATGATGAGTTGATGTCGATAGGAAGCGACTCATCGCAGGGGGCCTTAATGTCTCCCCCATCATTGACACGAAAAAAGAGTAATGATTTTGGAGACAAAATGTGACTGATGAAGTAATGTCAGGGATGGCGGTCATGAAATGAAGGTTTATGAGTATTGCAAAAGATGAGGAATAACTGAGTGACATCTCTTGAGCATATTGGCGACACTGAATGAATTTTCAGCATTGACCCAAAACTGAAGTGATGGATGGTGTGATAGACCATAGGTATGATAGACCATCAAGCATATTACCCAACCCAAAAGTCACAGAGATGAAGTGAATAAGTGTCATGTTCAAGAGCGACTTGCTACCATAAAGTGTTTTATCCCTTTCCAATTTTCCCCAGTCATTGCTTACCAGTACCTCTTTATTTTTTAACAAGCTTGAGGAGGATAACATATGATTTATGTATAATTCCACCCTTTGGGTGAATCCATCACTAATTTATGCTTTAACGAGTCTAGCGAAGGTGAAACTCGATCTTTGTCATGATGGACAAGTTCGTCGCTATTTGATGCTTTAACGAGTCTAACGACAGTGAAAACTCGGTCCTTTTTCATGTTTAGAGATTTTGAAAAAGGGATGAAAAGAAAAATCCACAAGTTCTTTTTCATATAATAGTCCCTCAGATCCGAAAAAGTGTAAAATAATACCTGAGAGAACCTCCTAGCCATGTTTGACTAGGGTTTTCCTTTTTCATAAACATAATCTGTCCTAGTCCAGAAAAGGGTTAAACTTATACTAAGTAGATACCGTTTCAATTCCTCTTACGAGCTCAAAAGGATAAGTGCTCGGCAATATTTTCATGTTTTGGGAGTCTGAAAATAACTAAAAGAGAACCCCAAGGGGGTTCCTTTTTCGTGTTTAACAAAGCTCTAAAAGTAGATAAAAGTGTGCTTTGTGGTCAAAATTGCATTTCACGATCATGCACAATGAACTCATAGTAATCAGTTGTAAACATACTCAAAGAACCATCAAATGGATTAACAATACCTATTTAAATAGTAAAAATGGGTAAAATCCATAGTAATTTCATTAAATATGCATAAATTAATAAAAAAAACTATTAAAATAAGAAATTACCAGGTCATTTTTACCATTTCACATTTACCATTCAAATTTCAGTGCTTTGAGTCAGTTTTACCCTTGAACTTCAGTGGTTGATTACGACAGATTCTGTGGACCATTTCTCATGTCGTTCGGACTAGGTAGGAGATCTTACCTTCCTCTTTATATTGGTTTCATTCTTTTTCAATTTCATGCAATTTTTTTAGGTTTTTGGGTCTCCTAGTGTAAACATAGAACACCCTAGGACCAACGCACCCTTGTATGTCGAAAAGTGCCTTGCAGAGAGGATGGAAAGAAGGCTAGATCCTCTACAATGCTCTATCTTCCACTCAGGAGTGCGTTGGGAACATTTCATAAACTTGCATCTTTTTTTGTGCCCAAAATTTCTCCAGTTTTTTGCATGAAATGGATCCTAACTAAGCCTATGGTGTGATTTCAGACTTTGACTGGATTATAATGTTGATTACATGGCGAGAAAGAGAAAATGAAGAATAGGATATGGTTACCCTAAATGATCCTGGCACTGTGACAACCCTCAGAGATTGTGGGTTGCTCAAGTACTTTGGATTGTCAGGGATGAGGCAACACATGGAACCATTGCAATTCTTGATTCGTTCATGGGACCCGACACTACGAGTATTTCACATTGGAGACAAAGTGCTCCCACTATTAGTTTATGACATTTACTTTCTGAAAGGTTTGTTGAGGCGTGGTGCCCCCATTTTCCTTGCAGGCTCCATCCGTGGAGGTGAAACAGTGAAGGACTACATTCGATATTTTTTTCGACCAGGAACAGAGCCTAGCAAATATGGAAAGAGAAATATCAAAGATGTACATGATAGGCCTTTGCGAACGCTCCTATTCACTATCAAAAAGTTGGCTGGCAGCGTGACACTACCTATCACGAACAGATCATACATGCAGTATGCGCTTGAGTGTCTTGAGCCAACCGTGTTCAACTGGGATGAAGCAGTACTCCTTTAGATGAAAGAAAAACTGACCAAATTAAAAAGTGGAAAGACCAAAAATTTCAGCTATGGGTCGATTTTGATCACTTTCGTTTTGGAGTGAGTTCCATTGATGCAACCACAACATCTGGTCCTAGAGATCAACAAATGCAATGATGGGTCGAGCTAATGGCTAGACATGTTGGTCAGTCATCGATCTCCTTTTCCACTACATTCTTCAGTTGGATCTGAAGACATAATATATTCATAGAGGTGCATTCATATGCAGGGATGGATTTCTGTGGAGATCCAAATTTCATTTTACCAGCCGACACTCAATGGGGTGCTATAGGTAAAATGTTTGACCATGTTTTTGATATTTGGTGTTTTTTACATATTTTTGTGTTTTTTTAATGTTTCCAAGAATAAATTAAAGATGTTTTATGTATGCAGATGTAGGTATTATTCGACTAGTGGTTCATGCACAATGGGCGGGAGAACCAGCAGAGAGGACTGTTGGGAGAGAAGTCCTTCAGGATTTGGATTTAACTGAGACTCTTGCTAAGTTGCAGCAACATGTCGAGGGATTGACTCTTAGGATACCAGATGTATTGATTGAAGAGTTACCTATGAGGATGCAGCGCCATACCATTGGAATGCCTACCTTTGGATGAGGCTATTACACATGATAGCCCAAGCAGTGACCTGCTATCATGAGCATCACTAGGTATACTTAGATTATGCTATGTCTATATAAATTTTGAGGTCAGATGACCAACGTGTCTTGGACACAATTTTTGTAAAAATCTCGTTATAAATCTATTTTAATTTTAGTATTTTTCTATGATTATGTGCAATCCTATTCAATTGTATGATGTGAATTGAAAATATATCTTTACATATGTTGAAAATGTCTATTTAACACATAATTTGCCAAATAATCAACTAAAGTGTTAATTTTTTTGGAAATTTGTTGATATTGGATGTAATCAAAATGTATTTCCAAAAGACGAACTTTAAGGACATGCGATGAATTGCTAGATTTCAGACAGTATAAACGGAAGTAACCTGTAGTAAGAAAAGTTGTGAGTCCATCCTGATGATGATGCGGCGAATTCCAAGTGAAATGGCATCAGAGAGGAGTTCGATCAACCCACCATATTCACAAATATTTTTGGTCGATAGACCAATACAAATCCCTTGGAAACTCACTAACTCTCCACTTGGAATGAAGATGGCCCATGCTGCAGAGGATATATTTTGATTACTACGACTAGCACCATCAACATATCCAACAAATGGTTTCGAAGATTCTAACATCTGCAAAAAATTCAAAGCAGATTAATAACCACATGAAAAACTCTAAAAGACACACTACTACACACACACACACACAATCAAAGCATATAATAGAGTGTTTACTATGCAAAATCAGGCATAGTAACGTTTAAGATACAACCCATTATGAGGCCGCGATAATGGAATCCCATCATAATGTACCAACTCGTAGGCATTCTTAGCCCGAATGTGCTTAACAATGTAGGGGCCATGCCATAATGGTTCAAATTTCCTTGTTCCTATCTTATTAGCTTCCTGATCATAAAGCAAGACCAAGTCTCCTTCTGAGAAGGTGCGAGGCTTGACATTGCGGTCATATTGTTCCTTAGTTCGTCTCTTATGTGCTTTGTTGGCCAATGCGGCTTCACAACGTGTTTCATATAGATGGATGAGATCTAAAAGACATGCCTCTTTGTCAGAAGTGTCAGGTAGTAGGTCAATCGTGAGTTTCAACGATGGTATTTTGCATTGTACCGACAAGATAGTTTCCAGACCGTAAACCAGCTGAAAGGGAGTAAATATGGTTGGGTTTCTCATCGAGGTTCGATATGCCCACAAATTCGAGTGCAGGATCAAATGTCAATTTAGTTTATGAACCCTAATCATGCGTTGAAGCATATGCTTAAGAATATTGTTGATAGCTTCAACTTGTCCATTAGCTTGCGGATAATAAGGGGTAAAACTATCATGCGAAAATCTGAAGGGGTCAATTCATCCATCATGTGATTGTGAAAATGTTTTCCATGATCTGTGACTATGGCTTGCGGCACACCAAACTGTATAACCACATGGTTAAAAAAAAACAATGCAGTTGTTTGTCCTGTGTTGTTGAATGTAGGCATTGCCTCGGCCCACTTGGTAAAATTGTCAACAACGATAATAATACACCCATTCCTCCCCGCCGAGCGGGGGTTACATGTCATGAAGTCAATGCCCCATTTTGCAAATGGTACAACAGTGACGACATGATGCATTGGTGTTGCCAGCAAGCAGGTTTTACAATCAAATATCTGGCAAGCATGACAAATTACAACCGTGATAATGCAGTCACGAAATATGGTAGGCCAGAAGTAACTAGCGTGGAGAATATTCTGCGCGGTAGCATAGCCAGACAAATGTCCACCATATGCACCAGTGTGGCAATCATTTAAAAATTTCTCGGCCTCCTCATGAGTGAGGCACCTACGTAAATCGTATCGACACCACGATGATAAAGTGTATCACCAAAAATCAGATAAAATTTGGCTTGGTATCGAATATGTCATTGTTGCGAGCAAGAGGTATTGGGAGGAAAAGTTTGGGTCTAGAGATAGATGATGAAATATCCATACCACGGGTCATATGTCTTGATAAGAAACAAAGACTCATCCGGAATTGATGGTTTCGTAGTAGACTAAGTGCTGCTCGAAGGAAGGTCACAAATAAGAAAAGTAAACACCAAAGACTTCTTTGACTTGGATTTGATGAATTCCAAATCAAATTCTTGCAAAATGACGATCCATTTTGAATATTTTCCCCCCAGCAATTGACGTGACAGAATGTATGTCATAGGGTTGCAATCTGAAATGACAATGGTCTTTCAGATCAGGATATAATGGCGAAATTTTTGTACAGCTTGAACGGCTGCCAAAGCTAGCTTCTCAACATATGTGTACTTAACTTTCATATAATTGAGATTATGACTCAAATAATAGATCGGATGTTCAATACCATCTTCTTCTTGGACTAAAACCATAGCGATGGTTGTATCTGCAGTGATGAGATACAAGAAATAATAACTCTGATAATTTGGGAGATAGATTAATGATGCTTGGATCAGGGTATCTTTAAGAACACCAAAGGAATCTTGCGCGACCTCATCCCAGTGGAAGGGAATCCTCTTTTTCAAGGGTTGAGTAAATCCTTTAGCCATTTCGGCGTAGTTAGGAATGAACCTCCTTAAAAATTTAGCCTTCCCTTGGAGTCTCTGTAACTGAAGCAAATTGGAAGGAGTAGGAAAATCTAGGATGGTATGGACCTTCAATGGATCAAGCTGAATTCTGTCTTTTGACACGACGAATCCAAGAAAATTACTAGAACCAACACCAAACACACATTTTTGAGGATTAAGGCATATTTTATAATGTCGTCATCATAAAAAGATCACTCTCAAATGTAGCGGGTGGTCAGCTCATTTACATGAATGTGCAGGTAAGTAATCCAGATACGGCTGAACTATGTGCTTGATGTCATGAAAAGCATAATTCATTGCCCTCTGAAATCCCCCCCCCCGTTCTGGAGCTTTCGATAAGCGAATGTTTCCCATGGACAGATAAAAACGATTTTATATTGGTCCTTTGGGTGAATTTTGATCTGGTTGTAACCGGAAAATCCATCCATGAAAGAAAATATTTCACATTTGGCACATTCATCAATAATTTGGTCAATAAAGGGAGTGGGATAGTTTTCTTTCAAACAAGCATAATTAACATCCCGATAATTGACACACACTCTAATTGTCCTCTGTTTCTTCATGACAAGAAAAATGTTAGAAACCCAACCGGTAAGTGGAACAGGGTAAATGAATCCCACACACAAAAGTTTTTCAACCTTTGTTTTAATGGAAACAACTTTATTAGGGTGAACAGGATGAAGGCACTATCATACTAGCTTGAAATTAGGATACATTTTAATCTCATGTTCAACAATGCTGGAGTCGATACCTAGCATTTCCTCATATGACCAATCGAATACATCTCGGAATTCACGCAAAATAGTGTGGTAAGTGTCAAGTTCAGATGGAGAACAAGATGCACCGACATGAATGTTTTCTAAAATGCAAGTTTTGGTCAAAATATCGATGTAAATCATTTCTTCGATATTTGATGGGTTTTTCTAAGAATTGACAACATGGATAGGACTAGAATTCGTCAAGGAATCAACAACTGTAGGGTGATATAGTTCAGTTGGATTAACTTCAGTGTAATCTAGAAGATGGGATCATTGATGTGATACTTCCCATGGTTCTTCTTCCGGCATCATGGACTCCACAATGCTCTCATCAGTTGAGAATACACGTGAAAAGGGATCAGAAGAAGTACCATAATCCAAAGAATGATCAACCCAAATGGTCAACGAAAAAGGGTTTGGATTGGCCGCATAATCCAAAAATATTGATTGTTATGCTAGCTCAATTGGACTTAGCGGCATGATGTTTCCCAACCTATCTATATGATAATCATTGGGAATATTCCTTAAGTCAGATGAAGTGGAAGATATCATATTGCAGGTCTCTATATTTGCAATTTCCGCCGATGTCGTAGGCGATGGTAACGAAAAGGTGCCCATTAGGGAAGGATCCTTAAAAATTCCTACACCAATGTTCTAAATATATGGTGGGGGTCCATGAAAAAATGAAATGCTTCCAGTTTCCTGGGAACCAGAGGTGAAGAAAGAGAGTTGATTAATGGTTGTGATACTTCCTTTATGGGGGAAGATGATCATACGAAAGTAAGTAGATACTATCACAGCCATAGCATAAACCCACGGTCTTACAAGTAATATATCATAGTCAAGGGGTCTGTCAATGACCTCAAATTCAATAGTAACTGATTCTCCCCCTAGTTCGACTTGCAGGTTACTAAGAATTCTACAAGGCTTATATGTACGACCGTCAAAAGCTTTCAACGTCGTAGGTGATTGTGACAAAGTCGGCGAGCCAAGTGACTTCCAGCAACTCATAGACATGATACAAGTAGATGCACCTTCATCAATGATAGTGTGATGAATGAGGCGATTCAAGACATGTACTTGAATCAAGAATGCTAATTGTGCTGGTAATTGTGGCACATAGCCTGCGTGATTAAAGATTACAAGAGTTGAATCCATTGGATCAATTCCACTAGTTGCAAACAACAAAGCCTGCTTCTGGGAGGGACAATTCTGAAGCACCTCAAGTGTTGACATAGCAAAAGGTGACTGAGCCAGATCTTCTACTACATTATAATTTTGAGCTGCATGATCTCGAGGGTTGAATTTCAACTTATGAATTACTCCCTTCGGTGGATTTATTTTTAACTCTGGAATGATAGGCGGTGGAGCCGAGTCAGATGAGGTCGAAGTCGAAGTGGTAGGTTGATATGTAGCCTGATCGTTTTATGACGACAATGGATTATTGTAATATTTACTTCAAGTAGACACCAAAACATCAGTTTCGGGCTTAGTGGCGGATAACATAAGCACTTGTGAACTAGAAGCAGGATCCGTAGCAACCATATGTGTTTCTGGGTTCGGAAAAGGATTTGTCAACACTGCAGATGCTGTAGAATTCTTAAGAAGCTTTGGGAATTCTGAGTGGTGAGTGCAATATCATGTAAAAAGATCCTCATTACATATCAAGCAAGGGTAACGAGGTTTCATAAAAGAACTGGATGCATCAGATGATTTTTCCTACGGGGGTGAATTGATTTCTTCTTATCTTTCCCCTTATTCCTATTTCCAGGTTGCTTGTCACTTTTTCCTTTGTCAGATGACACAATATGGATTTAAGAAGAAGACGTAGGATTAGATGCAATAGGGTTTTGATTTGAAAAAATAGGTGTAGAACCAGATGGTCGACTTGCTGTCGGAGCACTAGCAGAACCAATCACACCATCGCCAACATGAATGTCCTAACCATATGGAGCAGGAGGAACAATAAAATTTGGTCACGACACATTTGGAATCTTTTCATAGAGCATGCCAGACTGAGTGTAAAATCAAATCCAGATACTGGGCACGAGAAATTACTTTCTCTTCAGTGACAACACCACCTTTGGCCAAATCTTCGGTGATAGATGGAAACAAGGACTTAATAAACCACTCAGCCAAAACATGATCAGAAACAAATGTTTTAACCATTCGACGACAATGACGCTGTTGGAGTCTCGTAATTTGGTAGATTGGTAAACCAAATGACTGGGTAACATCAAACCAAGCTTTGGAGTCCTAGGACCTAGCCTTCCTGGACTCAGAGAGGGCTCTCTCTATTATGCGAAGGATGTGAACTTGTTCACTTTGTATGTTTGATTTTAGGCTAGCTGTTAAGTATATTTTAGTTTGTTTTTTGAGTTTTTGAGGTAAAATTATCAAAAAGGACAAATAGAAAGAGAGTTCATCAAATCAACAGGGCTATGGGGTCAAGTAAAGTCAGGATTGTCTAAATAGTGGACAAGGTATTACTACATGGCCGATTTAGTCAAGGTAAATGGATTCTTTGGGTGAAAATGAAGTGAAACGAACATTAAGTTTATGAAAGACAAAGAGATCTTAAACATACATAGTTTAAAATAAGGTATTCATGAGGTAGGGAAAACCATAAATCTCTATGAATAAAACTCAAACTGATACATATGAAAGATAAACAATCTGGTGATACATAGAAGCATAAGAACCTCTAACTCTAGAAAATCACCTTCAGCTGTTAGGAAAACAAATAAGATAAAAAAACAACTCAATCTATGGAGAGGGAACTCATAAACAACATATCTTGAGCTATTGGGAACTCTGAAATAAGTTTGCAAGCATGGACAAAGGGCAAGATCGAACGAGACCTCTTTGACTTAACTAAAACAACCAATATTTCATAGAAAGATTTCAGAAATGGAGTTTTGAGAAGCTATAAGTAAGCAGGGCATACCTTAAATCATACAAGATAGCAAAACATACTGACCATAAAAGAAACAAATAACAATTTCTTGATGGACCCAAAGGGCAGTTAAGAATCCTTCAGAAATGATCAAGAAGAGGAAAACATTAAAGCTGTAACATGCAGGATGTTTGAGGTGCTTCCATGAGCATGTCTCAACATATAATTTTCTGATCTACAACAAATGAGAAATATGGAACATTAATGAAAACAAGGAAACATAAACAAAATAAGAGAAACATCACCATTCACCAAGCCATGGAATCCTGCATACAATGCTCCTCCACCATCAAGCCAAGCAAGATATCATCCACTTCATAAAACAAGTATTTCTTCCAAGCTCATAATGCTATGTATTTCTCTCAATATATCAAGTTCTACCTCCTTGTTACAATGAATCCTCTTGGTTATATAAGCTAAAGAGGAGTAAACCCACCTAGAGCAACTAGAAGGCCATTGGCCAAAAACAAATATCTAAAATTGTCCTTGAGGCTTAACAAAGTCCAAGGCACAAAATATCCTTCAAAAATATATTTTCAGACCAAAATAGAAAAAAAGAATCACTTTCAAGGCCTGGCACACAAGATAAACTTTCTTAACGCACATTTGGCCCAGTCATCACTCAGAAAACTGCTTTTCAGCAAAATCCACAGGAACGTAGCACCAGAAAAAAGTCTGTTTTGCAGTGAATTTTTGGCAGACCTCCTGATGTCAAAATGAGTCACGTGATGGCTTGTTGGAAAGCTACGGATGTATAATTTCCAAAAATACTTGATTTTTTCCAATATGATGCCTGGAAGTCAGTCAAAAAGTATAAATAGTGAAAAAACCCAGGAGTGTAGCACCTACTGATATTAGGGGCAGAAATGCGAAAAATGGTTGTTTTTGGCCTTTTTGAGAGACCAAAACAACTTCTTTTGATCTAAATTTTTTTGAGCATGTTCCTTTTATGTCAATGAATCTAAAAATATATTTTTCTTCAGCTGAGGATGCTCCAAGAAAAAGTTAAGGCACCCATGATTTTATGCTTTTAGGCCTAAAATTCACAAAAAACAAGAATGTGTCCAAAAATGCCCAAATTTGGTGAGTAAACTCCTTAAGGGTTTTTAGAAACATGCAATGTAGCTTGAGCAAGAATTCCAAGCCAGGATAGGTCTTTTCCATGTTTTTCCACCGGGTGCCTCCTTTGGGCAGCTTTGAGTTTCCTTTGGGCAAACTGATTCAACTTCTTGTAGTGCTCGGTCATTCTTCTTTGTAGGCCCAAATCCTTGTTAGCTTTCTCCAATTTGGTTTCCAAATGATGATTTTCCATCTCAAGCCAAGAGTCTCTATTATTCTCAATTTCTTTGGCAAGGAGCTCTGTAAGAGGGTATTGCTGTTCACGAGCTGATTCTTCTTCTTTCTATTTTTGCAATGCTTTTCTAAGACCCATGGTCCTAGGTCTCTTTCTTGCTGGCCCTTCTTCTTCATCATATTCTGTATACTCACCCATGTATTCTTATAGCCTCACTTGTGAACTTTGAGCTTCCCTTCTGTATTTGAGAGCCCGAGCCCCAAATATTGCCATATATCCACTCATTTGATTATTTTGCAATTGCAAATAGTGGATGATGTCTTTTGACCTTTCTAGGCCATTTTCCAAGTCTTTAATCTAAGCCTCCCGGTTTTGCAAAAGAGATCTAGGAATACTGGCCTCATCATCTTCAGCATCACTGTCTATTTGTATTATGTCAAATTCTCTTTCATGCTCATGGCTGCTCTCTTGTTGTTCAACCTTCTCTTTTCCCTTGCCTTTAATGATTTTCTTTCCTCTGGTTTTCTTGGGAAATTCTACTTTAATCTTCTTTGGAAATTTTCCTCTACTCCTTAGCGCCCTGGTGACGTTGCTAGTCACTGTTTGAGTGGTTTTATTCCTTGATGTTTTGGTGTTTTTAGCCTTTGCTACTTTTGATGAAGGAAGCATGGCCCCTTGCCTTGGAGAGGCAGTAAACACATGCTCTTGAATTTCTTGATTATGAGTGAGAGGAGGAGTTAATACCTGGGCTTGTTTAGTTTGGTCTCCTGCAGCCTTAGGGCTGTCCTCTTCTCCAAAAACATTCTCTGCTTTCACTTCTTGGTTACTTTGCTGTGGGGAATTTCCTTTTCCATTAAATTTGATATTTGTAATGAACTCACTATCAGGAGTAAACTCAGAAAGATTATGCTCCTTTTCTGTTTGGTGGGATATGTCTAGGTCTACTATTTTTTCCTTTTCAAAACTATCTCTGCCTTCATCTATCTTCTTGCTGTCATGACTATTTTTATTACTTCCCTCTTTGCTGTGACTACTTTTATCATTTTCATTGTTTTCAATGTTTTCCTGATGTGGACCGCCTTCGTCACGATCACTGTTTTCATCTTCTTGCTGTGGACTGCCATTTTCATGATCATCTTCACTGTCTCTCTATGGGCTACCTCTTTCTTCATCACTGTCTTCATTTTCTTGCTGTGGGCTGCCACTTTCATGATCACTGTTTTCACCTTCTTGCTGTGGGCTGCCACTTTCATGATCATCTTCACTGTCTCTCTGTGGGCTGCCTCTTTCTTCATCACTGTCTTCATTTTCTTGTTGTGGGCTGCCACTTTCATGATCATTGTTTTCACCTTCTTGCTGTGGGCTGCCACTTTCATGATCATCTTCACTGTCTCTCTGTGGGCTGCCTCTTTCTTCATCACTGTCTTCATTTTCTTGCTGTGGGCTGCCACTTTCATGATCACTGTTTTCACCTTCTTGCTGTGGGATGCCACTTTCATGATCACTGTTTTCATTTTCTCCTTGTGGACTGTCTGCCACATCATGCTTTCCTTTCCCTCTACTACTGCTTTCATCACTTTCCTGCTCTTTTTCACCATCCCTTCCCTGTTCTTTGCCACCATCACTTTTTTTCTCTTTGCTTTTACTACATTCTTCTTTCTCACTGCTATCTGTGGAGGATGGTTTTTGTTGGGGAGTAGACTCATGAGAAGAAGAGGAAACAAAAGGCGTGGAGGGCAAGGAATAGCATGAGGAGGGTTTTGGGATGAAAATGGCCTGATTTGTAGTGGCATAGAAGATGCATAAGTGAAATCAGGGTGAGAGATGAAAGTTTCCCAAGGAATTCCCTTTTGTTTCAGCTGGTGAAGGATAATGATCTTAATGAGGGAGTGATGGAATAAACTTGATTTCTGTTGAGCTGGAGGATTTTTCCTAACAATGGAAGACATATTGTCTATACTATTGCATAGGAAGAAAGGTAGGTTTAGCAACTTAGCTTTTGTGAAATGCATAAGGAGTCTGATGTGATAGGCATATAATTGGGAGTATCTACCTTCACAAGTGAAAAACTTCATGATTATTTTCATGAGGGCTGCATAGTCATCCAGCAAGTGTGAGAAAGGGAAAATGGAGTTGCATGTATCTTGATGATTTGGCTCGAGAAAAGGCTGATAGTGGCTGAGGTAAAGGTATGATTGTTTGAACCACTCTTCTCCTATGTTAGGGATTTTGGTTGCCTTAGAAACAACTCTAGGAGTGAGTTCAAAATCTAAACCTACTATGTGAACTTGCTTTCCATCCAACCTCAGAAAAAATAACTCTGTTAGATGAGGGTGGCTAGTGACCTCTAGTATCTTCTGCAAAAATCAAAGCAACCTACCTCTTGAAAACATGACAATATTGAGGGAGAGGCAGTGATTTCTTGAACAGTGATGGGCTCAAATATATTGTGTTGGCCTCCCTTTTTTACCCTTTTCTTTGGAGGCCTTTTTTATTTTTCTGTTCTTCTCCAAAATCAACTAGACAGCCCTTAAATAAAAACAGGCTTTCTCTTCCTTTAACACTTCTTTCTCCTTTAATTTCGGTTTTCAAAATATCCTTTATGTTTTAAGAGCAACTGAGGGGTAAAAATATGGATAAATACCTTGAAAAATTCTTTGCAGAGATGAACACTGACCCTTGAGTAAGACTGGGAAATTTTTGGCCCTTTGTAACAAAGTGAGCAGGTGCTACGCCCTTGCACACAGGAGCGTAGCGTCTGAACGGAGGCTGCACGAGGAAAAAACATTGTGTCAGTTCAAAAAACTGTGTTTTTGAACGAAGTTTGAACGACGAGTGGTTGTGGGCGCCGGGCGGAAATTGAACGAGGGTCGGGCGCCGAAATGCGTCGCGCTAGTGCACAGGCGTGTTGTGCCCTTTGAAAATTCCTGCGGCGAGTTGCTATAGGCGCGTCATGACCTGGAAAAAGTGCCCGAAGTGTTTGCCAGGGAACCAAAGAGACCCTCTCCTTTTTTCCAATTGATAATACGAGAGTGAGATATGCCTTTTGAGGGCTTTTATGCCTTGTGGAGCGTTTTTAAAGCACACAACCTTCCTTTTGACTTTTTCAAAAATAGTTTTATTAAACCTTTTCCTTTTTTATCATTTTCCCTATTTCGATGAAACCATTTTTTAAACATGTGTAACAGTGTTTTGTTTAAAAAATGCTTTGCAAACAACAAAACAAGTTCTCATTTTTTGTGTAAAAGCAAACCTCCCCTGTTTTAACTCATAAAATGTGCCCTCTACTTTTTATGAAAAAAGGACCTTTTACCAACTGTAGGAACCCTCTGCTTATGTATGAAGGAGGCCTTTAACATAGTCTTTTCCCTTTGCTTGTCAATTGAAAGATTTCCTTTAAAACAACTTTAGGGCTGGCCTCTGTTTTCCAAATGAAGCTTTTAGTCTTCAAAACAAACTGTTTGTGTCATGCCCTTTGCTTATCATCTTTGAATGAGGCTTGTTAGACATAAACTATTTAGGCCCTATGCTTATGGTTTGAATGAAGCCTCTCTTGAAAACTAAACCTTGTGCCCTGTGTCTACTTATCATTGAAGGAGGTAATTTAAACAGAATTGTTTATACCCTCTGCTTAACATCATTGAAGGGGGCGCCTCATAAAAACAAGTGATTTCCATATGCTTATCATTTAAGGAGGCATTTCATAAACACAAGTGATTGCCATCTACTTATCATGAAGGAGGCAATTCAAATGCTTTATTCTTTATCAATCTGTATGAGACAGGCTTCTTTGTAGAAATTTTCTGTGAAGATAGTGAGCAGGTAAGATATTTCAAACTCCAACATATCTGCTTTATGTCTCTTAGGTTAACTCTCTTTTGTAGTAGCTTTAGCTTCCTCTGTAATGACCATGTCTTTGATGGTTTTAGAGTCTAGGCTATAGGGATATAAAAAGGGCATTTGTTCCCTTTTTATGCTTTTTCACTTTGATGCCTAAACTTCTGGAAGTCTTTTGCCAGAGAACTAACATACCTAGTCTCATAAGACTGTTTTTCAGAGCTGTGCCCATATGTTTGGGAAGAATGTGAAAATGCCATTGTGAGTTGACATGAAGTGCTAGATGCAGTAAACTCCCAACCTTTGTCCTCATTTTTCCATGATGGATGATTCTTTGACTTTCTTGGTGCTTTGAGTTTGTAGGTATGAATCATGTAGGTTTCCTTTCTCTTTGAAATCTGCATTTCCTTTATTTCCCAACAGTCAACTGTTCTAACTTTGAAAAATTTCCTTGAAGTGTCCCTCTTGTTTCAGAACTGGCTATTGTCATCTATCTATAGCACCCCTGCAAATATGCATTGATAAAATGTCTTTGACCATTGGAGACCTTTCCTGAGGTATCATGATGATAATGCTTGAAAAGTTCACTTGATTACTTTCTTCGGACATAGGACCTTCTTACTCTATTTCTTCCTAAATTTGAATCTTATAAGCTTTTCTAAGACAAAAAACAGTGACCATTTTGATGGTGTATGACCTAGGGGTAAACAAGGTTTTGTTTTTCCAGATAAGAAAGAGGATGGCTGACTGATATTTAAAACTAGGTTTTTTGACTAGAGATATTTCTCTCAAGATACCTATTCTAATCACCATCACTTAACCTAGACACTTTGTCATGACTTCTGAAGGGTTTCTTAGACATAGTTAGGTCATCAAATGGGCCTTCAAACAATAGGAGGGGAAAAAGACAACTTGTCTTATGCTTTGACAAAGAGCTGTGTGAAAAATAGAGGATTTTGGATATTAGATATAAAAGGCTTATGACAGTTATGGACAAGGGAGCTTTATCAAGATTGAAACTTTGATGACCACCTCTAACACAGTCTGTAAGAGAGGAAAAATATAAAAAAATTCTCTGGGGGGGTTTTCTAGAGGACAAGTTGACTGTTTGAAATTGGTTTCTAGAAAACCTAGGCAAGGCACATAGTCATCACAACAGGAAAAATACTGATGACTAACAGACGCCACTCATGTATATGATATGATATATGAGTAGCAGTGGTATGTTTAAATCTGGTCAAAATTTCTGTTCCAGTTTCATATCTAATGGGTAACTGGAAGTGGGTTAAAAAAGTAGTGGCTAAAGTTGTAAATTTATCAAAAGAAGCTCATGGTAATTCAATGTAAGACTTCACAATCAAACCAGTAACCGTTCACTGGAAATAAGCAATCTAACAGAATCATCATTTAGGAATTAGATGAACACTATAAATGATAAATCATAACATGCGTAGGCGGGTTTTCTCTAGAATTTCCATTGAATTTTGGAATGCCCGAGGGTAATTATTGAGGAATCACCAACCACCAAGGTAAATAATGAATGGGATCATTGGTGAGCTGTTTTAAATCAAGTAACTCTAACGTTACAACAAATGGCAACTGTTGATTAATGTCAGGTTGAGCATAACCAAGATAAGATGGAATCGCCTGGGAAATAGGCCGTTGTGTACCAAGAAATGGGTTATGTTGTTGGTAACCCATATAGGGGTATGCTTGTTGACCAGGGCCTGGATAAGCTTGATACTATGGGAATGGTTGTTGTGGCTGCCATGGGATCTGATAAAAAGGTTTCCCGCCAGGATAATTCAGACCCGATTTTGAATAGATAGTGCCAGTAGAAGCTTGTGACAAAGGTAAACTAGCCTGCTGTTGTGAAATTCTTGATATAGATGGTTGTTGAACACCAGTCTGGGAAGACGGAGTCTATAGACCTGAAAATTGAGGGTTAGGGGTTGAAGGACCCAATTGAGCAGACTGAGCAACAACCATAAAAGAAATAACAGGCGTAGTAGGCACAGATGCAACAGGTTGAATTGGTTGATATTGATATACAATTGTTTGCGGTTGAAAAGCCAAAGTAGGCTGCCATTGAAAAACATGCATTCCAGCATATGATTGACCTAAAAATGACAGATTACTGCCATATGGACTGAACATTTGTGGCCCACCAGCATATGGAGTATAAGGATATTGCACATACTGACTTTCATATGAGGGGTATCTAGCAACTACTAGATAAGATGGATGATAATAGGATGGAACAACCTGATATTAAGTTGATGATGTCAATAAAGGATCGGGTCATTTAGTATTTGTAAGAGATTAACCAAATATAATTCTAGATGATGACATGGGCAAAGTCCATGGACTAGAGGAGACACTAGAGTAAGTTCCATTTAAAGCCTGGTAACCTAGTGGGATGGATAGACCACCATAAAGATGAGACTTGGGTGTCGTCGAAAACATCGAAGATGAAGCAACAATAGATGTTGTTGCAACTGTAATTGATGGTACAGTCTGATATGTTGTCTCTGCCATGGTTAAATAACCTAGCAAATATTCTAACAAATCTATGGGAACTTTAGAGTGAAAAGGATCAGCAGAAGTAGAGTTGGTCAAACAAGGAAAAAACGAATATAAATGAAGCCATGAACCAAAATGAGTGGGAGATGAAGGGGTTGTCTCTTCCTAAATTTCTTCCTCTATTGAAATCAAACTAGGTGGAATTACCTCACCATCAGGCCCGAGATAAATTTCAGGCGGTAAAATTTGCGGTAAAGAGGAAGACTAAATGGTTACGAATGACTGAGGATTAGACGGTTGCACAAGAAAAAATTATTGTTGTTCAACTTTGGTATCAATATGTTTTGGTAAAAGAACAATGGGTTCTGGATCTAATTCCTGTTGAACAAGCTCAGGTTCTGGATTTATCATTTCACTAGATTGAATTTCAGTGTCCTCAGGTAACTGTGAGGGTTCTGTCTCGACAGTAGCATATAAACCGGGATCGGTCGAAACGACTCGAGACTTGGTAATCAGAAGATCAAATGTCTCTGGTATATCAGATGATGTAGCACCAAGAGTTCTAGAGGTACCAGACTTGGTAGGACAAGCGCACCTTCGTCTACTAGGCGGTAAAGGTGATTTATCCATTTTCCTATGCGAACGAAGGGGAAAGGGTTGATCTTCTTCCACGATTGTTGATTGATTTTAATCCAAAAACAATAAATAAAAAGAGCGTAATGCTAAGAAAAAGATTTAACAAGAAATTGTGAACTGTAATATACTTCCCTTGTAAAGCAAGGACTTATGTACATGCAGGAAATCTCCCCGAATGTTGTGTTCGGTGTATAATAGTGTACAAGGTGACCGACTCGATTACCTATGGATGGTAAGCAACCTAAAGTTTTCCTCCCAAATATACGTGAAGGTACGTGGAGGCCCAATTTGTATTAGCATTGTCTAATGGGAAATTGCACAATGAGAGCATCGCCTTATACTTTTCATACTAGAACATCGCCCGATATACCTGAAAGTACATGGATGCGCTTTGATATACTTACGTACGTGGAATGAGGTATCACACTCAAATTGTATCATAGACAATTAACGACAGTTGCTATGTCTAATGACGATAGAACACATCTTTAACCTAGACCTCTAAATGTTATCGTTAATGTTACAATGCTTCCTTAGATAATTTTAGATAAATTTTATGTTGACCTTAATTATCAGTTTGTCTTTCAGGTTCACCGTGAGATGTATTGAACATTCCTAGAATACAATTAAGATGAGAAGCATTCGTTTCGATTTGATTTTCGACAATGAAAAACTAGCTACAAGGGATAGAGAAATAATTTTGTAAGAAATCAACAATGAAGACATCTAAATGCAAATTCCCTAAATTATTCCTATGTAGCACTCACAATCCCTATATGAAAATGCATGTTTTTCTTTTCAATTTATTTTAAGTTTAGATGAACGAAAAAGAAACTAATGTACAAACAATCATGAAAAATTTCAAGGGAAACGAAGATTGAAACGAAAATTCCTATTTTCGAAAATAGTGAATTGATCAAATGTAAAATTTAAATTTGGAACTATTCAACAATGACAAAGAAAAAAAAAAGAAACATTGTTCAAAAAAATCCAACGTGAGGCAAGAATACTAGAGGCAATCTGGTCTCTAGAGGCAATAAGTCACTTAAAAATTCAGCAAGAAAGACACTGAAATGAATTTGCAAAAGACAAAATATGATAGATTTTGGTTGGTAACAGGGGCAATGCACCCGTGAGTGGGAGAAAATGCGTTGCAGAGCACTGTCCCTAAGCCAGCATTGCTATGTAGAGCACTATGTCAAGACAAACAGTGCATTGGTTCCAAAGGACTCTCTAAAAAAGAAATCAACAACACTACTTTTGCTAAAACACATTCAAATGACTGAAATTAAGCAGGTAAAGTCTACTAGATGTTTATGGATAAGGATAAAACCACCAAGGATACATTGTCGATCCCCAGTATGGTCGCCAATTTTTTTTACGGAAATCAAACCTATGTGTAAGTATTCTTTTTCTAAGTGTGGTGGTGCACTTAAAACAACAAAAAGAAAGATATCTGACCTTTTTCTTAAAATGAATAGATAAAGGGAATAAAACCTACTTGTAACCTCTTCAATTTTACTCACCTCCCTTCATCGCCCCATCGCTCTCAATCGAACTGAACTTGCTTTATTGGTACCTACAATGGAAAATAGATGACAGAAAACAACATAAAGGAAATATGTTATGTTCAAGTTAAACAAATTGAATCGATTAAATTCGTAAATACACATATAACATCATTGGTTAATATCTATTGTGAAAGGAACAAATGTCTTTATTATGAAGTAGAAGGAGAATTACAACCAGTTGATTGATTCGATGTCAACCCTCCAGCTTCAGTCCCATCCTCATCACACCCAACATCATCAATCTAGCAACATATCATTACATGCACAATACCTCCAAGAGCTGTGATCTCACCAACATAACTCTACTTAATACAAATTCTTTTTCTCTTGTGCACTATGATTAGTGCTCTATTTATATTTAGATGAAGGTAGTTTGACATAAATGAATCATTGAATGGATTTTCCAAAAATGGATGAAGAGGTTTCCCTGTTCATGGGAATAGTAGGTGTTATCACCAAATTGATCTTGATTGGTTGCTCATCAATCAAATCAATGTAACTCTTTCAAACCACTTCTAACTGAAGATTAGCCTCTTCAGTTTGAGAGGGCTCTCTTAAAGGGGATTTATGATTTTCAATAGAAATAATACTAGATGGCTAAATCTATGAATTGTAACTTGGTTTTGTATGATTGCAGGTTGAAAAATGAAGGCTTGCTACCATTGGGCTATGGAGTCAACATTAGTACCCTTAGTGAAAGGGATTCTTCACATGGAAGTTGAGGCAGATAGAGGTCTTCAATAAAGATGATTCACACATAAAATATAAGGAAAACACAGTAATTTCACCCCTAAAGGAAGTCAGAGCATGACCACATGAATTCTGAGTAATTAGAGATAAAATTCACTGCAAGTGATTAGACATAAAGATACAGAGAAATAACACATTAAACACCTCATGATAATCTTAGGTCTGGAAGTATAATGTCACTGTATATTACTGATAATGAACAAAACATACAAGCAGCAATTTGGTGCAATATTCTCCAACCCTTTGCTCTTCGACGTTCAATATATAAATAGACATTCTTTACAATGTAAATGATCTGCCCAGCTGGCTATATATTCAAATTCTAACTCTGACACCTATCATACCTGAAACTACTTACTTGAAACATAAAAAGGACAATATCCTACTTTTCAGGAATGGATAATCTTCACTTTAATCATTGTTCTGCCTATTGAGCTAGATGTGTGACACTCATTTTGAGTAATGAGTCTTTGCTGATATGGCCCGTTGACATGCTGGAGGTCTCCAACTGGCTGATATGTTGTTGGAACGCTCAAAAATCTTCAAAAAACCCCTCACTACGAAACAAGGCAATTTAGGTAGTTTCGTAACGAGTTTACATAGCATATAAAAACTTCCCTTTTCACCTATCTCCTTGCCTCTTTTTCTAGTAAAACACCTTTACCATGCCAAAACATCTTGAAATCAACCAATCTCCCTCCTTAATCCTTCACAAAAATGATTTTCAAAGAAAAATTGCATATTCAGAATTTTCGTAGCGTTTTTCTTGCCTCAAGCTTGAAGCATGTTACGAAACTGTCTAAAAAACCAAAACTTGTTGTTTTTATAACTGTCTTGAAAAATTGATCTCCAGATGAAAAATGTAGGTTCTCTACAAGTTATGAACCTCATCAAACTTGTTTCAACTCAATTGTTTACTCTTTTGGTGTTTCTTCTTCATTTACAATTAATTGGTTGATGGGTTCTTCCATCACTCTCATCTTCAACCCTTTCTTTTCTAAGTCCACTTGAATCAAGTCCAGTTTCTCCTGAAGATGTTCCACTTGATATTTTAATGCTCCGTTCTTGGATTGTAAGTGTAAGTTTATCCTCCTAATATTTTTGACCTCCCCTCTTAATGGCTGAGTCCATTTCAACAACATTTCTGCATTGTCCAAAGATTTTGAAACACTGAAGACTTGTTCATCCCATATTTTCCTCATATGTTCAAATTGAACCTTCTCATCTCTATGCTTCTTTGCCTCTACCTTCAAAACTTATATCTATTTACCTGCTTCCTTCAACTACTCTTTGAGGGGTTCTATTTCTGATTTTTCAATTATTTTCTCTTTTCTCTTTCTCTACTCGATAACCACTTCTTCCTTTGCTGATGGAGACAAATCTAAGATTCTTATTGACTGAGCATCTTCATTTATTTTTCTATCTTTTTTCTCTCCATGGCCTTGTTTTCATGTCTGGTCATTGGCTTCCTTGGCTGAAATATAAAAACAACATCATCACCCGCAAAATATAGTTTCTTAGCAGTCTTTCCTTTCTTCATTTTTCTTCCACCATCTTCAATGTCTTCAACTTCCACAATGGGTGACTCTTCAATGTCAATTGCATGAAGGATATCCTCCAGATTTCCTTTAGCCAATGTCTGGCTTCTAGTGACTCTCTTGCTACCTTGTTTTCTGACTGTATGCTTCTGTTTTGCAGGTGCTACTTGAGGGGTGTCAATCTCTTACAAAGGTTCTGCTCCCATGTCCACTGGTTCTGCAGGAGATGATATTTTTTCTTCTTCAACTTCTTCTGCCATAGCTGGTGATGAAGTAGTTCTGGGTTTTGAGGTTTTCTTTGGAGTGACCACATAAATTTCATAACCACTCATAAACAAGAAAGAAATCCAATCTCTGTCTAACCTTCTCAATTCCTCCAACACTAATAGCTTAATTAGACCATGATGAAAAAGAGATGTCTCATTGCCCTCTATCTTGATTTGAACCTTATCTGACATTTTCCCTAGACTTCTGTATAAATAGAAAGGTAAGTCAAGTGACCTCTTACCTACAAAATGCAGAAGAAGTCTGAGATGGTGTGACTAGACCATGTGAAATATTCCTTCACAGGTAAAATACTTTTGAATGACCATCAACAGTTTTGCATAATTCTCCTTCATAAAGCTCCTAGGGATAGCATTGGTCAAATAAAATTCACTGTGTTCTTGCTTGATAAACTCTTTACAATCATGCATTGTAAATTTGATACCTTTAAACCATTGTTCACCACCTCTAGGGATTCTTGTAGCTAATGATATGCTCTCGGGTGTCACTATAAGATTTAGAATTCCAACCTTTAATGTTCTTCCTATGAAATTGGTGGCAAAATCCTTTGAAACCTGTAAATGAAAACCCTGCAACCTCTGGAAGAATTGCAAGTAGCCATTCCTTCTGAAAACATCCATAGCAGTAGGGTATTCATTGAGTAATTTCATATCCATGGGCTCATACCTGTGACAATGGCCACCCTTATTCGTTTTCTTTCTTGCAGCTATTGATAATTTATAATCTTCACTATCTTGCTTGCTGATGACACTTGCAAAATTCGAATTTGAAAGTAACCTACTTGGCTTGATGAAGCAACTCTCCAGGGATCAACTCACATGAAAGGATAAACCACAATATGACAAAATGTTAATTGAGGTGAGGTTTAAAAGTTTAACTGACAGCTTTGGCTTCAATCATAACACATGCAAGCAAAAAGGGTAATGATGACATCAAACACGACTATATACATTTGAATTTTACCATAACAACCTTGAATGACCTCCACCTTTACTGCTCTAATTAGAAAATGACACCTCATAAAACTTTGACAAGCCAGATTAGAAAACGCATTTTCGTAGTGAAAATAGTTAGGCTTCTAACATATTCACTATGAAACTATTAGGCAGTTTCGTAGCGAAATCTGCAGTTTTCCTATGTAAAACACTACGAAAATATGAAAAACTGACAAGTGTGCACTTTTGAGTTTAAATGCACGGGGAATGACAACTGACATGATATGGGACTGATTTGACTAAAATGGCATGAATGGGGGTGAACATAAAACTTAGGATAGGCTTAAAAATGAACAGATTTTCCTATTTCACATTGAAATGAGTTAAGAGACCTTATCCATTTGGTGAATGAACTGCATGACCCTATCAAGAAAATTTTCACAACTTAATGAGTGATAACAGGAGGATAAGAGGTTTAATGGCTCCATTGTGTCCATATTTGAAGCTATCAGATGAGGTGAAAGTTGGAACAACTTCTATAATCCACTAGAGGTTGGGAATATTCCATGAATCGAATGAAAAATTAGCTCCCAGTCAACCGAAGCACCATAAAGTGGGCCTGGATCCTCTGCAACGCAGCCTTGCATGGGAGTAGATGATCTGCAAAGCATTTACTGCAGTGTAGGGGTGTGTTGATGGTTCAATGGGACACTTCAACTAGCATCTAAGCAGTGAAAATTTCATGAAGGAAAACCACCAATGGGACGACTTGTTTAGGGCATGTGTCAACTAATTTAGAGTATGATATACCCTAATGGATATTGATCTATGTTTTGGGATGATGCCCAAATTGACCTGTAACAACCGTGTTTTGCAACATGGACTAGCCACCTCTTGTGGATCCTTAGCTCTAGCGATGTGATCATTGATTAACACCTACGGATTTTTGTCTAATGACAATCATGATTCCCAACAAGTGGTATCAGAGTGTAGGTTATGAGTTTGATACACACCCGGCTCATGTTGGGGGGGATATTGTTGAACATTGGATAAACCAATGCTTCTCGTGTGTTTCACGACATGGACTAACCGCCTCTCGTGGATCCTTATCTCTGGTGATGTGATTTTTGACTAACACCTGCGGCTTTTGGTCTAATGACAATCGCGATTCCCAACAACATATTTTTAGAATCTTAGTGATGTGGATAAAAATATTCAAAAGATATTAATTTTTCAGCCACATACTATGAAATATTCCATCGAAAAGATTGTTGATACATATCAATGTTATATACATGTAGAAGCATATGAAGATTAGGTGATAATATGTGAAATATACTAGTGAGAAGTTACGTTAGGAGGATGTAAATAAGTATAGCTTGGAATTTTCATTCTCACATTATTTAGATATTAAAATTTGGTTGCATTTCAACTTATTACAAATGTTCTAATTTTAAATCCTACCTTTGCTTTATCTATTCTAATGGAAATTTTCACAATGCCTTCACTTCACAATTCCTTTGACACTTTGTTTTGTGATTTTACATTATAGAGGGTAAATCCTATTGAAAATGGAATTTTAATTTTAGGTTTTGGTTTTATTTGTCCAAATAACCTAAAGAGAAAGATCACTAACAAGGGTAATAACTGCAATGTAGCACAATCATTTCCTCTACCGCTAATTATTTGATTAAGGTCGTGCTTCTTTTAGTGGAGTCCGAATTTAGCCTGCATTTCTATCTCCACCCACGCTTCCTCCACACAACCACCTCCGCATAACTTCCTCTGCACACGCTACCTCCGCACATCCACCTTCACACACACTTCCTCCACACATGTTACCTCCTCACAACCACATCCATAGTGCACACACGCTTCCTCCACACATCCATCTCTCTCCCTCAAGTAATACTTTCTTCCTATGTTTTCTCCTATGAAATTTAATTACACATATTACTCCACACCTCCACCAACTGTCACGTTACACTATGAAATAGCTCTAGTATTTATAAGGAGAGAAAGGTTCAGTTTCAATTCCCATTGTAAAAAATTGTACTAGAATTTCATAAAATTTGAGGGTATAAATTGTGTATATTTGTGATTTTTCAATTATCTTGTTCATGTAAAATGAATCATCCTCTCCCCAAAATATTGATCGTTGCCACTTAATAGTGCTTTATGGAACTCATGAATTGTACATAAAATTTTAATGGAGTCAAGTTGAAATTGGAATCTAACAACCCAAAATTTTGTGTGTAAACTTCAAAATTTTCCTTAAATTATGTAGTTCTAACAACAATATCAAGCACAATTAGTTTTATGAACCTTTAAAATAATTTCGATAACTTATGAATATTTTTTTGGATAGGCTGGCTAGAGAAAAAACCAACGGATCAACTTTTCTTAGTGAATTGGCTTTGGCCCCACACCATTTGCAAATGGAAACATAATTCACTTTAAATTAAGTTCTCATAAAACAACAAAAATATGGAAATATCGTTTCTATTTAAAAAAAAAGTTGTAATATAAGATTTTATAAGAAAATGAGGAAATTTTGTAGAAACACTCCAAAACATAGAACGTACAACGGTGTAATTTTTTTGAAACATTGGATGTAACCATTTCAATTGATGAGGCCCTCGCTCGAATTTCTTAGGAAATCGACTCCTTTTAGCTCTCACAAAATACAATGAAAACATTATTCACCTTCAACAAAATAAATGAAAACACTGAAAGGAACAATTCTAATTATGGTGTTATGTACAGGATTTAGTTATAGAGTGGAGGAGTTGTGCAAAGTTCAAGGTGGAGAAGTTGTGGTATGGCGTTATGTGCAAGATTTAGTTATAGTGCGGAGGAGTAGTGCATATTTTGAGGTGGAGAAGTTGTGTGGAGAAATTGCATGGACAAGTTGTTGTGTGGAGTTAGAGGTGTAGAGAATTTGTGCATAACTTCACAAAATAGTTATCAACATTTTTGCACAATAAAGTTTAATTACATTTTTTTCAAAGACTTGAAATAAACTCAATTTCCAAATAATCAATTAATTAACTAGTTGTCTTTAGTGCGATTTTTTGGAGACTTTTCTGGGAGATGTTTTTGATCAAATTTCTTTTAAATCAGGCGAGAATTCATTGATTTTACAAGTTTCATGGGTCATCTTGCAAAATAGAAGTGCCTTGGGGGTTTTTCAGTGTGCTGAATCAATATATACAGTCAAAAAACAATTTAAATAACACAAATAAAGATTTCACCTCGAAATTTTTAGGAAAACTCTAAAAAATCTCACTAAAGACAACTCCATTAATTAATATTTTTTTGTGCTTAATAGAAAAAGGTCCCAAATCTTTTCAATGCCAATGCACACTCAATAGGCATTCAAATTTTAAATCTGTTATTTCGATTTCAACGATTTTAGCACACTACTGCACGTCAGGGTATATGCATTTCTTTGTAGATGTCTACATTTTTCCACAAAATATCTTACAAGCATTCAAAATCGTAATGCTTTGAAGGTTAGAGCATAAAGTAACACTATTTATTTTTCTTTTGGCAAATATTTTGCACCCGTGAGTGTTCTATGAAACTGATGAATTGTACATAAAACTTTAATGGAGTCCTGTGGAAATTGGAATCCAACAACTTGAATTTTCACTTCTGTAAATTTCATATTTTGCTTTAAATTGTGAAATTATGACAACAAAATCAAGCAAATATAGTTTTATGAACCTTTAAAATAATTTCAATAGCATATGAATATTGTTAGGATAGGCTGGCGATAGCAAATACCTACGGCTCAACTTTTCATAGTGAATTAGCTCCGGCCCTGCACCATGTGAAAATGGAAACATATTTCACTTTAAATTAAATTCTCATAATTCATAATATTTATAATCTAAGATTTTATAAGGAAATGTGCAAATTTTGTAGAAACACTCCAAAACATAAAACATAGAACAATATGACTATAGTGTAAGTTTTTTGAAAAGTTTTATGTAACCATCGTAGGACAATATGACTACTGTGTAAGTTTTTTCGAAAGTTGGATTTGAGGCCCTCACTCAAATTTCTTGGGAAATCGGTTCGTTTGGCTTTGAAAACATTTTTCACCTTCGACAAATAAATGAAAACACTAAAAGGAACCATTCCAATTATGTCTTTATGTGAAGGATTTCCTACAGAGGAGTTGTGCAGAGTTCAAGGTGCAGAGAAGTTGCGCGAAGGAACTATGAGGAGAAGTTGTTTGTAGTTCAAGGTGAAGAGAAGCTGTGTGGAACTATACACCTACGCACAATGGTTACTCCACATCTTCGCACAATAAAGTATACACGTAAGCACAATGGTTACTCCACATCTTCACACAATAAAGTTGAATTACAATTTTTTCAAAGACATGAAATAGACTCAATTTCCAAATAACAAATTAATTTTTATTTTTGTGATTAGGAGTAAGGTGGGGTTGAGTATTTTAAATTGGTTATTTTGATATCAATAGTTTTGGCACATTGCTGCACACCAGGGTATATGCATTGATATGTAGTTATCTATATTTTTCCACACAAAACAGATTGCAAGCATTTAATATTCGTAATGCTTTGAAGGTTAGAGCGTAGAGTAACTCTATTTCTTTCATTTTTTGATAAATTTTATTTGGTGAAGTGTAGGGGACAAAAGATATATACTTAATATCATTTCATCAGTTCTAAAAGAATATTTAAGCTCGAAGAATTGGATTCGATTCAATTTAATATCTCTCTTTTAGATGGTAAATTGTATTAAGTAAAACAATTTCAAGATTAAAGATTAACATTTATGATTCTACATTTAAGATGTTTGGCAAAGTATTGCTCTTTGAGTTTCCTTGACTAATGCTCTTTCACATTAGAATTGCAGCATGCTATTTTGCGTCGCAAGTTTCAAAAATATACAAAAGTAGAGGGCTTGACCACAAAGATCCCTTTTCAGCCATAAAAGCGGATATTTCAATATATTTTCAGCTAGGTGAAGTCCTCATAGTGGGGGATTTCAATGCTAGAACTGCAGGTGAAAAAGCTAGCATTCTTTGTTGTAAAGAACACTATGACCCTATCTGACTTACACAAGAGAGTAATCATCAGTGGGAAAGAATTTCAGAGGATAAAGGCTGCAATATATTTGGAGAACAATTGCTTACACTATGTGGGGCTTTCGATTTAGTCATTTGTAATGGTTTGAATAGGTGGTAAAAGTTCGGTAATTTCATTTTCAATACTTACAATGCAACAAGTGTAGTAGATTATGTAATTTTCTCGCATAGTTTGTGCAAGAAAATGGAGAAAGTGTTGATTGGATATCAAATTTTGGATTTAAAATTAGATCACAAGCCAATTTATTTAAGTTTCTCTTGGACTGGAAGGAAGCAATTAGGGTCAAAAACTCAGTGTGTTTAACAAATCCCCCAAAGGGCAGAATTTTTTTGACTCCAGAGAATTGTAATACCTTCAAAATAATGCTAGAGAGGCTCTTTGAGAAGGAGGAAATCTCATTTCATGGCATTCGTAGTCACGAATTAACACATTTAATTTAAAGCACACTTGCTGAGTGAAAAAGAGAAAAAATTAAGAAGTCTGAAAAAATTTGCTTTCTGGTTAATGCTTGGTTTGACAAGGAATGAAAAATGGCAAGGAGAATGTGGAAGGAATTAGACAAGGATAACATAAATCTCAAAGCTTACAAGCAGACATTAAGAAAGAAAAAGGTTGATTTTATGGTTTCGAGGAGAGAAGAACTAATCTTCCTTGGGAAAAATAACCCCAAATTATTTTGGAAGGAGTTCCAACGAAAAAAGGTGAAAACTAAAAACAACATTACAACTTATGAATGGTTTGACTATGTAAGAAAACTTTATGAGCAAGATACTAAGGTTGACCCTCCTCCCTTGGTCAACACATACACAAAACTCTTCATGGCGCAAGAGGTAGACATGTGTATCAAGAAGTTGGGCATTGGAAAAGCAAAAGACTTAGCTGAACTCCAAGTAGAGTATCTAAAGTGGGGTTTAAAAATTCTTTCAGCTCACATCACAATAATTTTCAAAAACATCATACAGCAAGGGTTCCCCTAAGATTGGACAACTAGTAAGGAAATACCTCTTTTCAAGAGTGGCGACGTCAATAATCCCTCCAATTATAAAACCATAATGATAAACTCCTTGTTTGCAAATTTATTTGGAAGCATGTTAGAAAAGAAAATCAGCAAGTGGGCATAAGAAAGAGATAAACGTGCTAAAGGGAAAGTAGGTTTTATACCTCAACATTCCACAGTTGATCATTGTATAACTTTAAGGCACATCATTGAAAAAATTTGGGAAAAAAAGGAAGATTTTTTTTGTTGCTTTATTGATTTTAGAAAAGCCTTTGACACAGTTCCTAGGGATAAGATTTGGCACAGAATGAAGGAACTCAAGGTTCATAGGCATTTGAGAGTAGTTGTGCATAGACTGTATGAAGAGATGAAAGTCAAAATTAGAACTTCAGTAGGGATTTCTGAAAGTTTTAGAAGCGATATAGGGGTCAAGAAAGGTCGCCCTTTGTCTCTTGCCCTTTTTGGTTTATATATTGACAAGTTTGAAGAGTGGCTAAATTCAAAAGGGGGTGATAGTATCCATTTGAGAAAATTTGTTATAAGGCTTCTTTTGTACGAAGATGACCTTATACTAATTGCTAAATCGGCTCTTGGTTTGAAAGAGAACTTATGTTCCCTTGAGAATTTATGTAGAAGGGTGGGGATGCAAGTCAATATTAGAAAAACGAAAGTAGTGGTTTTCTATAACAAAAGAAAGAATAACAAACATAAGTTCTACTTTGAAGGCAACATTCTGGAAGAAGTTGCAGACTACAAATACCTCAGAATTGACTTCAATAAAATATTAAGTTTGGATGGTTGTATAAAGAAAATAACTTTGGGGGGTTGGAAAGCATTTTATGCTCTTCAAAACAAGTTTAGAGAGGTGGAGCTGCGAGACTAGAAAACCACTCTAACTCTTTTTGGGCTTCTAGTGATTATGGTGATTCTCTACGGTTTTGAATTGTGGGACAACAACACAACCGACTTGCAGTGGAAACAAATTGAGAAAATTCAGAAGCGTTTGATTACAAACAAATTCAAAATTAAAAGTGTCGTTCCTAATGTTGTCTTGTTAAGTGAAATAGGGGCTGCTCCTATTGAAGCAATTGCTATGGTGCCATTCATAAGATATTTGAAAAAAATTGAGCAAATGGAAGAGGGTAGATGGCTAAGGCTACGTTTAATGACAGATTGTGCAAAAGAAAGAAGACTTGGATGCGGAAAAATATCAAATGGTTTAGTAAATGGGGTATTTTCTTGAGCATGTGTCCTACAAACAGTAAAGAGATAAAAACTTTTGTTATGGATAAGTTCAAAAAATGTACTTAGGAGAAAGAGTTAAGGAGAAAGAAGAAGTACTACATTGAAAAGTTTAACCCCACTCATAATCATCAACAAAATGCGCACATAGGTGCCAATATTTCTTGGAGATGTAAAATTCTTATTGCTCAATTAAGGACTAATTCTCATCAACTCCGTTGTGAAACAAGGTGCTGGAAAAGGCCAAAAGAAATGTGGGAGGAAAGAGTATGTATTTTTTTCTCTTCCGAAAAAGTGGAAACAGAAAAACATTTCATTTTAGAATGTGAGGCCTTCAAAGACAGTATGAAAAATTATGTAGGTATTCTGGCAGCTAGCTCCTAGGATAATCTATTCAATGAAGAGTTTCTCGAGAAGCTGGGAGCGTTTATTGTAAAACTCCATAGGAAAAGGGCCAATTACAAGAGTCAGATGGAGAAGAAATATGTCCCATAGGCTATTTTTAGCCTCGTGGAAATTAAAAATAATTTCTTTCTTTCTTTCATGGAAGTTATATCTCGTATATGCTTCAACCGACAAGTGCATAGTGGATTGGAATCAAAATGTCTACTTCTATTTTTATATGGGAGCTTTGAAATATCGGCACAAGGAAGCTACACAATAATAATATTAATTTGATATTTGTTCAACAACCCCCCCCACCCGCCTTCTCACCTACATAAAGAACCTGCAATTGTATCAATTCTAGCATTATTAGGGAGAGCAATAACATAATAGTGTGAGTGTTAGAGCACTCACCAACAGAATGACCACTCACATTTTTTTTTTAAATGAATTGTTAGACACTAAAAAATATTAAAAATAAAATTCCCTCCGTCGGGGGAATTATGTCCCATCAAATCTCTCTGAGCCAATCGACAATTAGAAATAAGATTTCCAGGAAATTAGAAAATTATTTTTGAAATTACAGAAAACATGAATATTCAACATTTTCCCAATTTTTTGGTTAAAATTGCAAAAAACAACAAAATAATGCCGAATCAATACACTTTGACCATGCCTAATTTTCAAATATAACCTAATCACTCTTAAAAATAAAAATAATATATCTTGATGTGTAATACGAAGTGTTTTTATTTCAATGTTAGTGGTAAGTATTAGAAACCATTTTATGCATGGAGTGTTGCTTTATTCTAAATATAAAAAGATATAACAAAAAATTTAAACGACATTCATGTTTGGGAACCCACAATCTTATCAAACATCTTCATGCATTTTCAAACAACATTGACCCCATTTAAATTGTATTTACTAATGATATGTATGCGTTTTTGATGAAAAGAAACTAGAAAATATATAGCTCATTTCCATCTATGAGCTAACTTCCAACTATAACATACGACCAAATCACAACACAAATAGAACCATGGAGAAATGATGAACAAATTGGGATTGAATATTGTTTTGTGAACAAAAACCTATGATCTATGGGCATTTTGACGAGTGTCCAATGTGGGACTACCTAGCATTTAACTGAAAAGGAAGTTGTATATCTTATAGAACCTACTTAAATTTTGAATTGGATTGTGCTGTGAAAATCCATATCACATGGAAATTTTTTAATCTTTCAATTATATTTATTAATTGATCAAATATATATAGAATTATTTTAGATTTATACTGGATCATTATATTATTTTTCATCTATATTGATGCTTTCAAAGTGGAAAAAATGGAGGAAATAGTTTGCAAGTACATTTTTATTAGTGGGTCATAGTTTGGAGAATTGGGGTCATGTTGATGGTGATGGACCCGCCAACATTCATGGGATATCCCTGATATGAAGATCCAACTAGACCTCACACATTTTGGAGTGGGAGTACCAACAATGGGGTGTTAATGATCAACCTTGGTTTGCAAAAATCATAGAGTGGTGCACGGTGTCTTTGGTGAAAGAAAGTGTGCAACTCTGCGGCAAGTCAAGTGCGATGCATGAAGGTTCCAACACACGAAGGGAAAAGGAAGTGCGCCCCTTGGAGGCATGCAATAGTAAAAATCTTGGAAGGAACACACAATGAAAATGACATCACACAAAATAACATGAAAAATAGTCCAAAAGTTAAGGCGACGAATTAATACATCAACACACATCCAACAAGTTTCATACAAATGGAAATGAAATATTTCATAAGCATATGTGTAAGTTAAATAATATATATTGTAAATATAAAAATAATATTCCTACTATATCCACAACATATGCATAAAAGTGTATCGACTCTGAGTTTTATTAAAAGTGATAGTTCTAATCATACATACACCTGCTTCTACAAAGAAGTATACTCCCTCTATGCTACGAAGAATCCAAGGCTCTCACAAAACTCCAAAAAATCCCATTACATGAGTTATGATGATATATTTGTAACAAAGTGGCGTGACTCTTCACATGCTACTTTGTGACTCTTGGACTCCCCTCGTGAATCTTCAACTTATTTACAAAATGACTCATTACATTACATTATGACTCTCCACATTCCAGTATGGAAACTTGGAATTTCGAATTTTCAAATAATTATAAATAATATTACATTTTCCACTCATACCCATGTGAGACAAAATAGGGTAGAGAGCAGTCCTGATGTCTGACAAGAAAATAAGATGCTTTGAGCTAAGAGAGCAGGTTCATAATTCCGCAATGATTGAGCAGCAAACGTGCAGTAGAAATTCCAACCATGATATTGTATGTTTTGTATAAATCTTCCAGCCCATGTAGCATCCAGAAGGTTTGATTTGAACTGACTCAACTTATTTTCAAGCAGTGTCAAAATTGCTCAATGGCAACATCCAGCCAGGATGTCACTTAGTTCTAGATATTTTCATCTGAGTTCAACTTCCAACCTCTTAGGTAAGGATGAGCCACGCTCAGCATTCTTTGCTTTCCTTCCTAATTAGGCTTGTGCTTAGTTGTGTTGACACCCATGGACCCTATAGGTTTCACCAGAAATCCAAATGAGCAGGAGATTTGTAAAAGAGGTGCTGAATACTTCCAATGAAAGAGAGTCACTTGCTATTATAGATTAAGATCTGAACTCTCACTTTCTCTAGCTCTGCATGCGGCTTCATTTTCTTCACCAAGGTAAGTGGTGCCCCCCTTGTATCACATTTTCCATTCTTACACGACAGTGATGGAAACTTGCACATTATTAAGAGTATTGACAAATACTTTGATTTGTTGTTGCAAGCTATTCACGCAGACAACTACCTTATGTACGGTCATGAGATCCTCATAGTGGTCCTGCATGGTCTCTCCAAGTGTTGATACTTCAACTAGTATCACTACTCTCATTTCCCCCAAGTAGACCTGTGCGGAAGTTGCATTTTGCGATGTTGTGCGGAGTTGTTGTATCTCTTGTCAGCCAAAATGTAGATTCTGTACCAATTACTTATTATTGATCGTCAAATACTGAGTGTTTGATCTTACTTCACTTGCTAAGGCCAAGTTGGCTTCGGCGATGGAATTTGGATTCCTACCAGTTTCTGTCGCTATCACCCTCTCTCTAATGAATGTGGGTGATGCATGATCATCCATAAAATTATTTCACCATGCTTGTACAATCCTCTTTTGGAGTTCATCATATGAAATATTTTACACATCCATTACCATATCATCATTAAGAGGCACTATGTTGTTGGAATCACGATTGTCGTTAGACCAAAACCCACAGGCGTTAGTCTTCGCTACAATCGCCAGAGTTAGGATCCATGAGAGTCGGTTAGTCCATGTCGTGAAACACATGGGGAGCGTTGAACCCAATTTCCACCAATATCCCCCCCAACGCGAGCCGGGTGAGTTTCGAACTCGAGACCTATCGCTCTAATACAAATTGTTGGAATCATGATTTTCGTTAGACCAAAACCTGTAGGATTTAGTCTCCACTACAATCACCAGAGTTAGGATCCATGATAGGTGGTTAGTCCATGTCACGAAACACACAGGGAGCGTTGAACCCAATGTCCAACATACGTCCCCTTCCTCGCTCAGGACTAACTCTGCAACTGGAGGTGGTGGAATCTGAATGGTGACATATGGTGCACTTGGCATCAAGTCAACATCTTCATCATGTGGCTCCGGTTCCAACTCCATGTCTGCAATTTCAATCAAGTCTTCAATCTGTTGAGCAAGCTCCTGATCCTACATTTGTTCGTTCTCTCCCTCTGTTTTTGGTTGGTTCTGTTCTTTCTCTTCAACCTGTATTGGTGTCATTTCTTCTACTATGGAACCTTTCCTTCCTTCTTCTTCCTGCTTCGACTTATCTACCTATTCTTTCGTCCTTTGCTTCTGTTCTTCCCTCAATTCTTGTTATGCTTTCCGCGCTCTCAATTCTACTTCCTGCAAGCTCTGATTTTGTCTCTTTATCCTCTCTTCTCTTTGTTGCTTCTGCTTCCTCTATGATTCTGTTTCCAAAGCTTATTTTGTGAGAATTGGATCTGATTTCATCTTCCAAATTTGTTCTTTCCTATGTTTTTTCAGTAACCTTTCTCTTTCCCTTGTCTTGTACTTGGTTGTTTCCTTCTACTGTTGTTTCTTCTGGAGTTTTTGCCGTATGTGGAGTGTCCTGTGAAGTCCCATCTATACTTATTGACTTGAGGGGTTTGGAGTCATTGTAGCAATTCTTCCATGGATCCTCCTCCAGCCAATGAAATTCCCAATTGACCCATTTGTAGTATATTATCACACAATGGTCTTTGCAAATTCCCCTCGGATCATACACATTGAAGTCTTTTATACCGAACTCAACTTCCCTATGACTTTTTCTTCGGTATCTACAAATTTGATATTCTTAATCTCGTATAATACGATCTACAAAGGAAGAGTGGGCCATGGTTCTTTCTTCTTCCTGTGCAGTGACGTTGACAACCTTGTGACGAGATGATATGGCACTTCTTTCACGATAATATTTTCGGTGGAATACCCTAGACGAATATGCGGTAACTTCTGTCTGTCGAACACTCTAATAAGTGTGCCATCCAGTAAGGAAAATCAATCTGTGATCTCTAATATTGCCTCCATTTCTCCTCATGAAATGCAAGGTGGGTCCTCCTTAAAGATAAGCTTGTATAGCAGAACTTCTCTATGGCTGCAATATAAAATAAACTTACAATAAATATGCACAGAAATTTCTCATGGAGTCCATGTCGATTCCATGCTAAGAAACTGATTATGTGCACATATTTCATCTAGTAAGTATGCATACATATAAAACCTTGGTTTCTCACCCTTGGGAGGATCCTGAGCTTGTGCTACATGGGCTCTCAACTGATGAGCCAACAAATATGACCAGTTGAAAAAATTACCCTCGTTCACCACCTGGTTTAATAAAATTTCCCACCCTTTAGGAAAGGTCTTTGTGCTCTGCTAACTGTAGATTTTGCAATCCAAGATAACCAAGAGTTGATAGGCCTTCTTGAGTGGCTTTGTCTTATATGAATGGGTGGCTTTCTGTCGAAATTTGGATGGCTCCTTCACCCATCCTTTGACAATATATCTTGTGTTCATGTAGTTGTGGGTGGCATAGAAGTATGAGTCCATTGTTAAGATTCAACAAGAAGATCCTATTGAAATGAAGCACCTACACTAGGATGGAGCCTCAGGATATTTTTAGGTGGATGTCTATTTATAGATGCATTAGAAAATTGTATTTATATATGCATGTCTATTTATAGATGTATGTGCAAATTCTGTTTATAGATAGCATGTCTATTTATAGATGCATGTCGACTATTATTATCCCTTAATATTAATTGGACAATAAAACATAATATATTCTTAATGAGCACTTGGAAATAGTTAAATTAAGTGGAAAATCAGTTAGCTAAAGGAATTTTGAGTTAAGAGGTTGGTTGGTGGGACATGTAGGTTGACTTAGTTGTAACTGAGTGATTCGAAGTTATAATAGAGTTGCAAGTGCAGTTATGTAAGTTGTAAAGTAGTTTAACTCGGTTAAGTGAGTTAAACTCAGTTGTGCTAGTTGTAACTGAAGATACACTAGTGAGACATCAAGTGAATTAATTATTAATTAATTCACAATCAGTGGTCTCATGCAATCGAATATTTACTACTATTAACCCAGATGCATGTTAGATCCAAGTGAGACCTACTGATCGAGAGGGAAGTTAAACTATCATTTAGACATTATCCTATTGCACACATGCAACCACACACACATTTTATGTGCTTATGAGGATTAAAGGTACCAAGGCAAGCAAGATTACACTTCTTTCAGCGGATTGCTATTGGAGTAGATCATAGAGGAGGCAGTGTTGTTCTGGACCGAAATCAGACAAGAATTGGCTAAGGAAGGAGCTTGCCAATTTTTGCATGACATGCTGTGAGATGCTTAGCTCATGTACTTGTTACACTGAAAACTATCACCTTGACATTTTGCTGACTGTATGAGCTCATAAACACTCATACATGCCTCCTCTGCAAGTCTTACAACCTTTGTTCCTCATTCCAAGCCCTGAAACTGGAAGAAAAACCCTTAAAACTCAAAAAGCCTTGGTAACGCAGGTAACATGAAGCCTGCATGCGTTTTTAGCTATGGTACGCAGGTAATGTGAAGATAAACTGCGTTCTAGAACGCATTTTTCCAGTGTAATACCTGCGGTACCCCTGTAAAGTCAAAAAAGCGCGAAATTAAACCAAAAAAGTTGAATTTTGGTCAATTCTAGAAGGTTCTGGATGAGATTTTTTGGGGATGAGTACGCTTTGGTAAGGTGCATGTATCCCACACTCCCGCAAGGAACAATCCCTGATGAGGAGCCTATCCCTTTGAAGGAAGATCATCCCTTAAAGGTGGAATCCTCTAACCTCTCATCTCGCTCTAGAAAGAGGCATTGCAGCTTCAATTATTGCTGTTAAGGGAGATTGAGGTTGAAGCGCTATTGAGATTTAGTCTTCTTTCTGCTAAGCTTTTGAGAGGAAAGATCACATACCTCTTTGTGCTCCTGAAGGAAGAGTGCAAGACTTATCAAAGTAGAGGAGACTCCTGCTTCGGACCCCGGGAAGGCCTTTCGAACATCAAGGCTAAGGTTGTAAGGTTCTTCTGTATATTTTAAGATTAATACAATCAAGTTCTGTTTTTTTCAATAAATTGTCGTTCGATTGTTTATTTCAATAAGCTGTCGTTTGATCGTTTATTTCATAGATTCCTTGATCACTATGATAGGTATGTTTTATGATTATTTGTTATACAGGTGCTATTGATATTTTCTTGTTTGTGATTGCAGATCAACGAAAGATAATACTTTCTTGTGACAAAAGGGCCCTTGTTGCGACGAAGGATTATTGATGCAACGGAAGCACTGCGACCGCAAATAAGCATTTGGATCTAAGGTAGGATCGACACCTTCATAGCATTTATTTGTAAAACGAATATACCTAGAGAAAGACAAAATTAGTTGTTCGTTTGTTGGCTCTAATAAATGCTTCGTGGACAAGACCGATCTCCCTAGGTGTCGAAGACACCCAGTGCCGTGGTCAACTATCAACAGACATTATCCGGTTGCACACATGAAACCACACACACATTGGATGTGCCCATGAGGATTGCGCAGTAAATGTAGGCAATATTGCATTCATTCAAGGATTGCTATTAGCAGGGATTTTGCAGTGGAGGCAGGTTGTCTGGAGACAGTAAATTGGCTAAGGAACTCGCCAATTTTTGTATGACACAGTGTGAGACAGT